>JANHGN010012891.1:36115-123888 GCA_024605025.1 Megaceryle maxima | reverse complement strand
AGTGCAGACCAGTACCCAAATTAATTAGTTGTGTGGTGCCAATCAGCCCTGCAGCTCCTTACAACACTGGTGTGTTTTGGGGGACTGGAGCTCAGAATGGAGCCAGACACACCAATTTGCTGAGAGCTCCCCTCCTACTGCTCACACCCCTTGGTGCAACACCAGCAGGCAGGGGTGCTTCTGACAGACAATTCTGTAAGAAGCAACATGAAGTTTCCCTTCCACCTGCCATAAGGAACTGCTCAGCACAGACACACTGTCTGATCTAACTTGTTCAGATGAGCATCTTTTCTCCTGTTCCTCAAGTTAGAAGCACAAGGTGGGTGAGTCTGTCCATGCATAGCCCTTAACACCATGTTCTAAGAACCCCAGAGACTAAATCTCTGTCTACCCAGCTTACACTCAGGTCTGCAAGCAGGACCATTTCAAGGAATCACAAAGGTCTGGGTGTGCTTTAGTTACCTTTAGAGAACCAGTAGACAACTTTCTGAACTGAAGTGATTCAAAGAAGAACCCAAAAGATTTTCTCCTGTCATTCCTCACTAACTTCATTCCTCTGCACTCCCATTGTTTACCATGCTCTTAATACGAGCCACTAGGTCCTACTTGCCATTTGCCAAGGCACGAGATTTTTCCTGCTACTTAAGTGTCACCACTAGAAGGCGAGACCATTAGATCCGCACAGGGTCAGGATTAGCAGTTCTTAGCAAGGTCAAGTCTCAAAGCAACCCACAAAAAGTAAAGAAAGCTCCCCACATACGCACGCAAAAGAAAGGCCTTGGAGGCTCAGACACCATCTATGCTGTTCAGTTACTAGATGCTCACACATACCAGTACATTTTGGGTTTGTTCACTGGGTCTGTAAGGAGTGTGGATGCAGACAGAAATGGAGCAGTGAGAGAGAGTTGAAGAAGTCTGGCACAGTGCCAGGGTTGTGCAAGACAAGACATAAACAGGTGAGGTGGGATCTGGCACATGAGAAAGGAAAAAGTAATACAAATTGAAGTGCTTGAGAAATGCTGTCCCCCAGGTGCTGCCACACACCAGTAGAAATCGCAGCTTGTCAAATGTCCTGACAAGAAGCTTGGTCAAGAAATGTTGACCAGCGAGATATGAGATACTGTTGGACAATATGCTACCAACTTTGAGAGGGAAGGCTAGGAGCAATAGTCAGAATAGGAGAAACCTGCTTTTCTTCCTGCCTTCCACCCCCCTCCCCCTTTATTATTCTGATGGAGAAGCTTGGTGTTGGTCTGCTCCAAGTTACAGCTCCAAGGAACATCCAGTGCAGCTCTTGGGAAACGCTCCAACAGTGGGGTTTCTGCAAATTTACTTGTTCCTTTGGCAAAATTATTGACAGAGGATGTTCTTGTGGGAAAGAGACAAGTCTACATACTTCTCTTGTTCCAACCTTACCTGGCAGGGGAGGAGGGGAGAATATTAGCTCTAGTTCAGGAAGGTACATTTTTACATCAAGCTCTTTCACCCACTGTACTTCGTAACGAACTGTAGCAGAATGAGCTCTGGTGTTTGGTATTGTGAGCCTGCAGCAGAGAGAGCAGAAGTAACTTAAACACTGTCCACCTAGAGGTTGTCGTAAAGAGGAAAATGATACAGCCACCCTCAGCAAAAGTCACAGGAGACTTCCCCATCTTGGCATCTCCCAGATGCGGAGGAAGCAGAGTCAGCAGAGGAAGAGCATCTCAGCAGTTTGCCATCAGCCCAAGTGTATGGACAGCGTAACAGCTTTAACTCCCTCAGGCACCCCTGACAAAACCAACACCACCTGCTTTATCACAGTCTGAGCCCTGACAGAAGGGGATAAAGAGTAGCACTTTTACGCAAGATGTATAAGAAGAGCTGCAGGGCCAACTTTATCTTATCCTGGGAAGAAGGGAGTGAGAAAAGTGGTGAGCAGAAATTACAAATGCAGAAAATCCAAGGCAGAAGGAGGACTCAAAAGGGAAAGAGAGTAATCACCTGGAAACATGTAGGGACTGTGCAATGGGAAAGAAAACAAACAAGCAAAGAGATTGCTGCTTCGTGCAAAGCTGAGACCCTGAGAGGAAACAGAGGGCTTCCCTGCAGAAAGATAAAGAAAGGATTTCCCAGCACAGGGACTTGCTGAAAGGCCAGACTGTAGCTGGCAACACACAACTGCCTCCCACTCAGATGGATGAAGCTAAAATAAAGGGAAAGGGCAGGTCTGCCACCCTGATGGCTCACTGGATGCTCTTAGGTCTGAGCAAACATGAAGACCCTTCCTTTGCCCCACCTCAGACTCTGCTTCTAAGAGTTCAAAGGGAGCTGAGACCATTTCACTTCATACCTCTCCACTACAGGTGCCCTTCTATACCCTTAGAGCTGTCTCCCTACCTTTTCATCACCAAATAGCCCAGGAGCATATACACGCAATGGGTACAGAGCAAACCAGATTCTCTGGGAAGATCCCAGCTTTTGGAAAAGCAGCTGCCAGGTAGTTGTTAGGAGGCCCCTTTCCTTTGCTTGCACAAAGACAGAAAGGAATGCAAAGGTTCTTTTCACAGCCTGTCATTTCCCATGTGCCAGCCATCCCAGACAGGGCAACCATTCAGTCAGAATAGACACGCGAGAGACAGGCAATGACAAGAGAGGGGGGAAAGAAAGGAAAGCAATTCCTCTTACAGAAAGACAGTTGAATACTTTGAGACTTGATAAAAAAAAAAAAAAATTAGCCATTATGGTTTCAAACTTAAGTGAAGTGCAAGGAGGGTGGCAATAAACAGTGAAAAATGGCTTTGGGACTTAAACCTCTCTGGAACACAAGGAAGGAGGAGGAGAACGTGCAGATTCCTCCTATATTTCTTATACTACAGCTGCTACTTACCTGCAGCTCTGCAGCAGAGATGAAGTAGGAGATCACATTTTACACCATTACTGTCTGTATCCCACATATAGTTCAAGCATTAATCCCATTATTTACCCTAAGGATAAGGCTCTTCTATTATTCCTGCTACACCCTTACCCAGCTGCCACTGGATACAAACATAAAACACATCAAGACCTTGCACTAGGAATAAAAAACTTAGAGCTTTTACACGCTCCTTTTATATGACTCCTGCTGCCTCTCTGCTCTCCTGGACCTACAAGGTTCCAGCAGCTCCTCAACCCAAACTCACCCAACTAAAGCTGGTGCTGCTCCTCCATAGCTCAACCCCCTAATTACACCTGAAACAGATACATATGGAGCCCACATCTCATCACAGCTGACAGGCATCAGCTACTGACACTCACTGAGCTTTACACAGCCAATTTCCATTAACAGCCCCAGTGGGGATTTGTTTTCCAGACTCATGTGTGCAAAATTTACCGAAAGTGCTTCTAAGAAGAATGTGATACAGAAACACTCAGTTCATGACGAGATTTATGATCAGAGAAAGCAAACAAAGAGCTGCGAAGCAGGCAGCCTGGAACAGCGAGAGCCTGGGTACAAGAAGTCCTAACAGGAAAGAATATGTTCTGTACAGTAGAAAGATGATGATTATTATTATTATTCCTGTTCCTTATTTTCTTTCTAAAGCCCCCTAGATAATGCTAGGGGTTATGTATTAAGAGCTGCATATGTTGAAGAATACTCTCTGGCACATTTAACAGCTCCTTTATCCCTTCTGAAAGGACCTGGGGTCAGCAGTCTGGACTTGACATTTTCAAATGAATTTTTAAAAGCAACATTCCCAACTCAAATATTTTTAAGTCAGTGTAATGCACCACAGGCCCTAAAACATAGATTTTTTTTTTTTTTTTTTTTTAATACAGTGAGTTAAAGGCCAGACAAGTAATGAAGTAAAATAAACACAACAGACTAAGATCTCCCCTCCTGTATGAACTTAGCTCAAGGATGACAGATTTAGAACTGTATTCACCCAAAAGCTATAAAGAAGCCCAGGGATGAAATAGCTTCAGCATTGACCGTGACATGTTACTTCTTGCTTAAAGCCCTCTGCATACCAGTGACTAGAAAGTGGTTTATGTGATGCCAGTTTTCCAAAAAGGTTTCAGTTTCAGATGAATTAGGAGAAGCTGGAATAGAGAGTGAATGGGCACAGGAACAACACACTAGGAAAAGGCAGCAACAGGTTTCAAAGGAGAAACTCTGCCTCAGGAGCAGATCAGAGCTCTTTAAAGGATCCTGTGAGGGTGTAGAAAGGGGAAATAAAATTACTGTGGTTTGCTGGGAGCAGAAATTATTCAGCAAGGTCCTTCAACAACTAATCTTCCATGTGACAAGAGCAAAGGTCATCATGCAAATGAATAACTGGTTAAAAGATAAGAAACAAAGGGTAGGAGTAAATGGTCAATTTTCAAAGCAGGCAGGGTCACCTGGGTTGTCCACCCATCCAGTGCCTTCATAAATGAGCTGGGAAAACGGACTGAAGAGGAAAATGACAAAGCTTGCTGATGAAGCAAAGTGATTCTGGAGAGTGAAGAGGAGTATGACTGAAAAAGCTGTTTGCTTCTTGACCCCAATAATATCTTAGACTCACAGCTAGTTCTTCACGAGAATGGAGCTCCAGCAGCAAACGCTCCTCTACACTTAAAAAAGACTCTGATGGCCCTTTGCAATGTCATTCCTTTGAGGCAGTTAAAGACATCAAGTGGGTCCCTGCACTGCGTGCCCTGGGCATGGCTGTGGTGCTACAGAGGTATGGGCACAGCTGAGCCAGCTGCAAGGAGCAGCTCATGAGAAGGTCCATCACCAAAAGGCAAATGAGTCGGAAAGGGAAATGCTGCTGCTGGCAAGAGCCACCACCTGGCACTGGTAGCCAAGGAAAATGCTGTCAGCTCCCATTGCTCCCTATGCACTAGTGAGAAATCAGCAGCTCTTGCTATGCTGCAAGAAGGCCAGATGGTGCAGAGCACAGCATCCTGGATCAGCACGTGGGTCCCAAAAGGGACTGGGACTCAGGCAAGGTCAGCACAGGCCACCAAGAGCCTCTTTGCAAAAAGCTGTGGGATAACTAATTGCAGTGAGTCATTCACTACTAATGCAGGCTGGCAAAAGTAGCTCCAAGTCACCAAGATCCTTGAATGTTTTTCTTGCAGTTAACACCTGAGGCGTTAAAAGGC
Source organism: Megaceryle maxima (assembly GCA_024605025.1). Lineage (NCBI taxonomy): Eukaryota > Metazoa > Chordata > Aves > Coraciiformes > Cerylidae > Megaceryle > Megaceryle maxima. The sequence goes on along the minus strand of JANHGN010012891.1, from coordinate 118,782 downwards.
TTAAAACAAAAATGGGCTGTGCAACAACTCCTCATCCCCTGCAGCAGGTGCCCAATGCCCCTCATTTGCTTTGGACACAGATGACTTGCAGAGTGGCAACTGCTCAAAAGCATCCTGCCAGCCCCAACCTGTCTGTATTCCCAACCTTCAATGTTCTAGCCTGGAGAATCACTTTGTCCAAAATAATCTGCTTGAGACATGCAAACAGTGCTGGCAACCTGGGAAGGGCTGGTTTGTGGGTTAACAAGTATCCTGGTTCCAGCTGGGATAGAGTTAATTTTCTTCCTAGAAGCTGGTACAGTGCTGTGTTTTGCACTGTTGAGAACAAACTGATGTTTTAGTTGTTGCTAAGTAGTGCTTATCCTAAATCGAGGATTTTTCCATTTCCTGTGCTCTGCCAGGGAGCAGGTGAAGGGAAGAAGCTGGGAGGGAGCATGACCAGGACAGCTGACCTGAACTAGCCAAAGGTATATTCTGTACCATAGAATGTCATGTTCAGTATATAAACTGAGTGGAGTTGGCCAGGAGGGGCAGATCACTGCCCAGGCACTGGTCAGTAGGTGGTGAGCAATTGCACTGTGCATCACTTGCATTTTCCTGGGTTTTGTTTCTCCCTCTTTTTGTCATATTCCTTTTCACTACAATTATGGTTATTATTAGATTTTATTATTATTATTATTATTTTGTTTAGAAGGTGTGTGGGAAACCTGTCTGCAGCATACACATCAGAGGTAATCTATCCTTGTTCACACATGGACCAGTCTTCAGAGGGAAATAAGAGAGGCTTTAAGCACAGCTATGATGCATAAACATGTGACATGAAGCACTTTGTTTCCTTGAAAATCTCTTCATTTGTACAACCCCAGGGAGCTACAAAGTGAGGCAGGATCCAGAACAGGAAGATGAACCTGGAGGCAGCACCAGTGCAGCTCTAACAGCTACCCCCCAGCGACCACAGCTCCATCGTCTTGACAAAAACTACATCCCACCTCACCATGATGAGAATTGAAAGGTGACATGCACAGGGTCTGGAGACACAGAAGAAGAGCACTTCAACCTATTATTGACTTCTGCACTGTTGGGGCTTTTATGTTTTGGTTTGTTTTTTTCCACTGATGCGTGTGTTCATCTATTTTGTCACTGATATAATCTGGAAAGCCAGGGATGTGCAAGAGATGCTGCTCCCTTTGTGCCTCCAAAAAATCAGCTGTGACTGACACCACTTCCAAAGCCCTCCCCCCAGTCCCCACTCTTCAGTCACATGCAGCATCAGAAGCCCACGACACACTTCAAAGGCAGTTCCCCTGCCCAGTGGGAACAGTTTGCTTCATAAAATATTTTACAAGACCTTCAAAAGTGCAGCAATGGCACAATTAAAATGTTCTGAAGCCACCAGGACATTTTATACTGCAGCTTTGCGGTGACTGGTTTGGGTTTTTTCCACATCTGCTGCCAGAAGCTTTTCTGTGATATGGCACCACCAGGCTCAGGCACTGCTGGGAAAGCAGCAGAGATTAAACAAAATAATTACAGTGAGGCTAATCCTGATCTGCAATGAGAGGAGGCTGCAGGACAGGCTGGGTGACCCACTGGCTGGGTAATTTGAGTGAGATAATCCTCAGCCACCACAGAGATGCAAACACACGAGACATGAAATTACACTGGACCAGTCAGTCTAATAGGCAGAATCACAGACTCACAGAATGGCAGGGTTGGAAGGGACCTCTGGAGATCATCTGGTCCAACCTCCCTGCTCCAGCAGGGTCATCCAGAACAGGGGCCCCAGGATCACATTGTCCAGGCAGATTTGGAATCTCTCCAGAGCAGGAGACTCCACAACCTCTCTGGGCAGCCTGGGCCAGGCTCTACCACCCTCACAGCAAAAAAAGTCTTTCATCCTGTTCAGATGGAACCTCCTGGATTCCAGTTTGTGCCTGTTGCCCTTGGTGCCCTGGGCATCACTGAGAAGAGTCTGGTCCCGTCCTCTTGACCCTCACCATTTAGATACTGATCAAAATTGATCAGATCCCTTCTCAGTCTTCTCCAGGCTAAACAGCTCCAGGTCTCTCAGCTTTTCCTCTGCACAGAGATGCTCCAGTCCCCTTAGAATATTTGTAGCCTCTGCTGGACTGTCTCCAGCAGTTCCTTGCCTCTTGAACTCAGGATCCCAGAACTGGACACAATGCTCCAGATGTGGCCTCACTAGGGCAGAGAAGAGGGGGAGGAGAACCCCAGAAAGTCATTGCTCAGGCTGCATAGGGCAGTTCACCTTCCCATCATGGACTTCCCTGCATACCCTCCCTTGCAGACCACCCTCTCTAACTCAGGATCAGTGCTGGGGTTCAGCCCTCAGCAATCCCAGCCTTAGCCTCAGTCCCCACCTTTAGCTGTGGGCGACCCTTTCCCATTGAGAGATGCAGCATTCAGCTACTAGAAAGCCTCCATTAAGCCGAGTGTTACTTTGGACCAAATCAAGCCAGAGAAAAGTATTTTGAAGCAATAAAATGTGCTCTCCAACTATGAAAACAGGTGCCTGCTCAGTCTCCCTACTGTTTTGACTGAGGAATGAATCCCCTTTTTCTACAGGAGAACCACTTCCAGAAGAATTTCCCTCTGACATAAAATGCCAATGCATCCCTCTCACTTAGCATTTTATAAAATGCAGAAGCAAGCAATGGTGGGAAGGGACAGTGGGCAGAGAAGCACTGTGCCCTTGCAGAAGGGAAATGAAAGCAGGGAAGAAACCACTGCCCAAGAGGAACAGGTCCCTGCTCAGGGTGAAGTGCCACATCCACTCCTCACTTGACCCAACATCCTCCAGCCATTTCCTGCATCAAAAAGCCAACAGAGGAACAAACACCACACAACCATCTTCCCCATCCTCTGCAGAGCCCATTGTTGCTGCCCAGCCCTTGTCCCAGTGACACAGAGCTCCCTGCAGAGAGGGACTGTCTCACTGACACGAGTGACTCATCTGCTATCTGCTCCTCATGACAGGAAGCAACCTGTGGAGGGCAAAATGCTTCACTTAAAAACTGGCACACGCTTTTGAGTCCTTTAACTAACACCTGTCATTGCTGGCAGTGCTTTTAGCTCAAAGTCTTTTTCATTCAAGTACCCTGCATGCAGTCACTCTCACCTGCCTCAGCAGGGACCTCACAGCAGCACACAAGGCATGGGAGATAAATGTACAAAGCTCATTATACCTGAGGACAGATGCTCCACTGCTGGAGTTTGAGAAGTCAGAGTTTATCTCACTCAAATTACCCAGCCAGTGGGTCACCCAGCCTGTCCTGCAGCCTCCTCTCATTGCAGATCCATACGCCGTGTCACCACTGCCACCGCCACATCTCCATCCACTGCAGACTGAAGCACCAGGCCAAACCCCTTGTGCCAGACAGATGTTTCAGCTGAGGCTGCCCTCAGGCTCGGGCATCCACAGCTCGGGATGGCTTATGGAGGTGACCCCCAAACTTCTGTTCTGCCACCACACTGCTGGGAGGAGCTGGATGCTTCTGGTCAAGAGATGCCTGAAAAGACTTGAGGGAACACTGGGCATAGCAGAAAGAGGGAAGCAGCCCCAGGTGGGGCTGAAACAGCATTATGAGGACGCTGGCTCAGAATCTGGTGATGTTGCCACAAGGGTGGAAAAAGGATTTTACTGTCTCCTTCACTGTCATCATGACAATGTGAAGACAGGCACTAGAAGTCAGCACTGAGCTATCACCAATGAGAATAGAACTTGCTCATCAAAGTAAGCAAGAAAATATATTATGTGAGAGTATAATTTATTACAGAAAAGCAGCTTTTTTAAAGGGGAATTTGAATTAGCATCTGCTGCTTCAAAGAGATGGCCCTTTATCAGCACCAGCTGTCAGTGACTGTCACCATCCCCAGGTCCTTTCAGCTCTAATCCCCGTGTACAGGATGGCAAACAACACCATGAAGTCCACAGTGGCATAAACTCTATGCAATGACATTTGCTGCTCTTCATATGCTGCCAGACAACCTTTCACAATTTCATCTTCTACATCTTGTGAGAGGTTTTAAAAACTCCATCAGAAACTTTTGTTGACAGACAGAAGACATCTTTTGCCCTCCCTGCTGAGAAAGCACCTAGGACCAGCAACAGGAGATTTAGCTGGAAATGGTGGGAGCCTGATTTTTTTTTTTTTCTTTACACACCTTCTGACCCCAAAACACTTCCCTAAATCCTCTCATTCCCAGCTATGAGAAACCAGGCTGAGAAATACAGAATAACCTCTCAGGAGAGAACAAGGCAGCTGGAGAGAAAGAGGATGACTGAGGATGTTGAACCAAATTGCAAAGCATCAGCGTGGTCAGCATAGCCATACAGGCTGGAATGTGGAAGTGCTGCACGGGATATACAAAAGAGCAAATAATGGCAAGGAAACCATTGCCTCAAGCATCAGGTTTTGACCTATGGAAGGTGCTTCTCTCAGTTTGGCTGTACTTCCCATGACTTTTCTGATGATGATTTGGAGGATTTCCAGGAGAACTCTACTTCAATTTCTTTGTTAATCTTGAGTGCTTTGAAATAAAGAGAAATCAGTAGCATTTGTCTGTGCCCCCTACACCAGTCACTCTGAAAATATTGTCAAAAAGATGGTCAGATTATACTTGACACAGAGGAAAACGTGAAATACTACCCAGGCCAAATCGTCTTCCATGCTGAAGAGGTTCTCCCAGCACAAGGCATTTTTAAGAGGGAAGTGATGATGTCTTCTGCCTACCACAGCCTGCCTGCCTTCCCTGGAAGAATCAAACTTGCTGTAGCTCTTCCAGCAATTGAAAAGGATGTGGGGATGTCAAAGGATAAAGAAGCTCTAATAGCACATCTCGGACCTTGCTAATAAAAATGTAAATGGGGCTGTGCAGACAGGGTTGAGCAGGGAACTGTCTTCACAAAGTCATGGAGGATCTGGCAGGATGGCTTGATTTAAAAGTTTTAATGAGGCAGCTGTACAGATGCCACATTGGCTGTGCTACCCCGGGCAAAAGGCTGCCAGCAAAGTCACCAGCTTATTTGACTTTGCAGCACCCAGCTATAAGCACTGCTGAAATAGCTTTAGCACCACTAAAAACTCTCCGAACACCAACTGAGGCTAAGACAAGGTTATGACTTCACACAGGGCATCTCAAGCAGGTCCCGTCTCTTCTACCGCAGACAATAGCACCTGGCTGGGACATGTTTGAGACAAATCCATAAGCAAACATATTAATCACTGATGTGAAATATAAAACCACACACAGATAATCATGACTTTCTATACACGTGTAAAATATACACTTATTAGCAAAGGTTTCCAAAACCCTTCTCTGCCCCCTGCAGTTTTCTGTACCCCAAAGAATAACTCTTGATGCAGCAGCAGCAAAGAGGTGAGAAAAACTGCTCCTCAGCAGGTCCTGAATGCTTTGTCACAGAATGCCTTTGGTTGGAAGAGACCTTCAAGATCTTCTAGTCCAACCTTCAACCCAAACACTGCAAGCTCACCACTAAGCCACGTCCTTAAGCATCAGGTCCACATGCCATTTAAATGCCTCCAGGGATGGCAACTCTACCACTGCCCTGGACAGACCATTCCAATGTTTGATAACCCTTTCAGTGAAGAAATGTTTCCTAATATCCAGCCTAAACCTTCCCTGGTGCAGCTTGCATCCATTCCCTCTGGTCCTGTCATATGTCACCAGGGAGAAGACACTGTCCCCCTTCTCATTCCAGCCTCCTTTCAGGTAGTTGTAAAGAGTCTTTTCCAGATATCTCAGATCCAGGACACAAGCAGTTACCTGAGAACTTCTAATGGTGGCAGAAGACCCAAGAGCTTGGACAGAGGAAAAAATAAGAAGCAAAGAACAAATGAGCTATAAAGTTTGCATGTACTTGTAATCAGTTCAGGGGAAAGCCTCTGAAAACCCATGTTCCAGTGAGACATCACTGGTACTCTGATGAAAATCCCAGTACACAAGTTGGGTCTAATTACTGTTACTATTGTGGTTTGTGTGTGTAAATACACCGAGGGTTAAATCAATTTGGCAAAGCAAACTTGAAAGCTTAAATATATTGTAAATCAATATATCTAAGTTCTTGTTTGCATTTGTCCCAAAGCCCTTTGGCATTAGATGTTGCTGATAAATGAGCACATTAGAAACTTATTTAACATGCAAACAAACAAGAAGTGTAGCTTCTGCTTTGCCTCCCTCTTGGAAACTTTTACACACAGATGTACTATTTGGTCAAGCCCCAGTTTGATGGGGTAACATTGATTCTATGTTAGAAAAAGCACCTGTATTAGTGTGATAATGTTGTTTGCTGCATTTTACTTCAGACTGAAATTGCACAGAGAGCTGTGCCTGAGGGAGCTGCTCCTGAGTGTACCTGAGCATAGCTCAGCTGTCAGAGCTGCAGTGCACTGGTTTCCTGTCTTCCAGCCTCATTCAGACATCCAGCTGCTGGGCAGTAGGGATCTCCTTTAATCTACCAAAATCCAAGACTAAATGGGGTTCAGGCCAGCCTCTTCCCAGACTAACCAGCCTGCACATGCAAGGTGCATGAGTTGGTACAACAGACAGTAATGAAATGTGTACAACACCAGCCGGGATACACCAGCATGCTCATTTCATAATGAATATCCAGCCCCTGCATAAAAGAAATAACAGCTAAGCTGGCCTACTTCATTTAGTCTGATGGACACACAAGGCCATCTAGTTCCAGGTATAGAAAGGTTACCAGCTTCTGCCTGCCAGCTTCAGGAGCTGCACAGTCAAGGCTGCTGTACAAACGCAATTCCAGCAATAGACTTGCCAGACCAGGGCTTCCCTGACCATAACCTGAGGGTTATCTCAGTTGTTTTCAAAGAAAGCTGAATCTGGACAGAGCACTGACAGTCTGTGACAAATCCAGCCCCATCTGTAATTTGTATAAGACTAGAGGTGATCTGTGTGATATTGAAGGGATCCCTGTAATAGCAAGGTGGAATTCAGGAGAGAGAGGAGCAATAATTCATTAGAGACATAAAAGCAGTCCCAAGAGGAAAACTGGGAGAAGCACTGGCCCCTTCTGCTCCTTCCACCCCTTCAGGACCAGCCTTCACCATGGTCCAGGGCTGGGGCTAGTGCAGGTTTTACCTGTAAATCCCGGGGAATCAGAGTTTAAGCCCTCTGCCCTTTCTCACCCAGACTCCTGGGCACCAGCTGGGAACATCTGGGTAGCTCTCCCTGCCCTGGACAGTGATGCTGTTTGGGCCAGAAACAGCAGACTTGGTAGGTAACTGCCCAAGAGCACCTCAGTCCCCTTTCAGCATCACTCCTCAAACTTCCCTCAAAATGCTCTTTACTCCTGTGCAGGGGAAAAGCAGTTAGCAACACACTAATCTTCCTGGGTCAGTAAAGAGCTCTGCAAGAGATGACCCTCCATGAGCAGAGGAGCTATAAACTTGGTATCTGTGTAAGGGAACCTGGATGAGGCAGGGAAAAAAATACTGATTTCAGCCCCGAGTCTCACTTTCAACAAAGCAGCCAAGAGCTGTCCTAACAACTCAGAAAGGACTACTGAAGTTTCGTATTGAAAAAAAAAAAAAAAAAAACCAGGAAGAAAGGTGACCAAAATGCCAAAAAAAGCTCAGTGAAGTCTCCAAATGCTTTGGCCGAGTTTGAGTGGCTCTTTCACTGGCAGGGACGGAGAAAAGAAAGAGTGAGGAAAGCAGTCGGGGACCAGCTGGGAATTTGGATATCACATTTGCATGTGTCCCAAACCACAAGTGTTGGAACAGAGGGATTTAAACACAACTTTCCTAGGCACAAGAGGTGGCCCAGCACAACCACCTCACCAGTGCTCTTTCTCAAGAGCTACTGCCATTTTTTGTATGCTCCAGGCTGTCAGTGTGGCTCTAGGAGGAACCAGGCTTGGCACAATGCTGCAAATGCTCGGTCTTCTTTTGGCTGATCCCAAAGTCAGGGCAGCTTCTCATAAGCCAATTTGACTTTCTGGGTGACCATGATAACATTTGCAGTGGACACAAGACATGCTGTATCATGAGTCCTTCCGGGTGTTAAAGGGGGTGTGCATGGAGAGGAGTAAACTAGGTCAGAAGAATGAGCATCATGTTGCTTGCACTCTGAGCTTGCACATCTTTCTAGACCTGATCGAGATCAGGAATGCAGACACATTAGTGAGATTCTTTTATCAGTTTTGGCTGCATTTGTACACACTCCTCCCTACATGGAGAGAGCCACACTTGATTGCATTTTAAAATATAATACATAGACAAACTCCTACTTGCAGTTTGGAGCTGAAAGAAGCCTATGGCTGCTCACAAACCCGGTCTCAAAACAGCCCCAGCAAAAGTGAAGCATGCCGAAGGGGCCCTGCACAGACCCGGGAAGGCAGCAGTTGGTGGGGTTCACAGTCTTTGGGGTACACAGCTGGTGGGGTGCACAGCCCAGCACAGCCAGATGCAGGAGATTTGACAGTTTCAGTGAGGTTTGAATCAGTTACCAAACACAATCAAATTCACATAGCACTGACATAAATCCTGTTTCTCCTGAGGGGAGAAGTCATGTTTTTGGCCCTGTATTTAATAAAATACTAATGGTTGTTAACTCTGCAGTAACTTCAGAAGGGCCCTATGCAGAACTTGAGCCCTACAGCAATGGATGTTGTTTGAATGATTAAGCAGACCTGTTACACATCTCAGAGGGCTCCTACTTTCATCCATTACTGACTGTGCAGTTCCTAGTCCTGTTACAAATCACGCAGACTGGAACTCCTGTCTGTAGCTCTAACAACATCTAACAAAAGTGAAAAGCCCTGTAACTCATGCACCGAGAGATGAGTGAGCCCACTGCTCTCTGTTTTACTGATAAGCAGAATAAGGGGAACAGAAGTGGCAAAATTACAACCACAAACAACCCTCTGAGCCAGGGCTGTGAACCTGACACTGTCCACATAGTTGTCAAATGCCAGTCCAGACACCTCCTCCAATGGCTCCAGCAGGACACAGACTGTAGGGGAGTCCAGCTTCCCCCAACAGCAGGCCTGTGGGCATCAAGGTTTCCTGATAAAGACTCTGGTATAACATTTTACAAAAGGTTTAAACACTGGAAAAAGAAGTACCTGGGACAAATACTTCCAAGAAACTGATGTGTTGGCCAGAAATCTTCCCACATCCCATTCTCTCTTCCTTTCCCTGGAACAGGTCAATACCAACCCAACTGGCACCTCAGTGATAGAGGTGTGACAGTTCCAGCGTAGATGGCTGAAGAGAGACCTCCACACACCTACCAAACACTGGAGATGGAAGCAGCATGGCCAAGCCATGCCCAGCAGAGACAACCACCTCTGCAGCTAGCATCACTGCATTCACACAGGGCTTGTGCCAACTTACCCTTTGAGATGCGTGCAGAGAGTAGCAAGAGGATTCTAGGACAGCAGCAGGCTCTCCCTGCTCTGTACATGAGGATGAGACTGCCACATGAACGACTGTCTCATTTATTTGCTCCCTGCAAATAAAGCACTTTGACAACACCCTCACCATCAGTGTTCACCAAGGGATCACTGCTGGTCACTGGACTCACACAGTCAATGGGCAGCTCCATCTCACCTGAAGAGCAGCATAAGAAGCAGCTTCCAGCCCATGGTTTTCCAAAGATGTCAGAGTCAGCCACAAAAATGTAGATTTAGAGCAAATCTTTAGAGCAAAACACCTACCTTTGAGGGTGCTTGGGTTGGAATTTTAGAGCTCAGCCAGCCCTTGTTAGAGCTGCTAACAGAAAAATCTTTTTTCATTGCAAAACAAAGCCTTCACATGAGCATTTGCTACTAACTTGAGTCCTCAGCACACTCAAAAGCACAAATCTCAGAGAGGCCCAGCACTGCACACCCATTGCCCTGGGAAAGCCACAACCAGTGCTCACCAAGCTTTCCAGGTGCTGCCACAGTAACCCCACATGGCTCAAGCAAAACTGGGTTCTCACTGCAGGAAGACAAGACCTTAGATACCAGATGCATCTGAAAACACCCAAACAGCAGAGTGTAGATAATTGAGAACAAGGAGGAAATGATACCAGTATCCAGGGAAAGACAGGAGGGAGCAGCTCTTGGTTAGTAACAGCAATGCAGGATGTATGAGCTGGGGGCTGGCTTGGTGAGCCAGGTGCTGCTGCTTCCCAGGAGCCCCATGTTGGGAAGCATCATCAAATTGCCATGACTGCCCAATGCAAACCAGTGAAGCAAGCAACATGCCTGACAGGCATCTCCCATACACCCTTGTCCTGTAGGAGACACCCTGGGAGAGGGTACTGCTCCTCGCTTCCTGCTGGCATAAATCAGGAGCAATTCCCTGCAGGCCACAGAGCTAACGCAGTGAACTGGGAGGAAGAGGAATCCCACTGTGTTCAAGCAACCAGCATAATATTCAGTTGCTAACAAAATAATCCTGAGTCTAGCTTCAGCTTTTCTCAGCACCAGCCCCATCCTCACATGGCATTTTTTCCAGGTGCCTGGAAAGGCAACCAGCCAAACCCCAAACAACCTGGACAACATTCTGTTACTGTCAGCCTGAAATACCTCAGATACTGTGGTGTGTGATACCACCGCACAGATTCGCCTGTTAATATGCCATCCAACCCAAACAAACTTTGGCTCCACTTTGGAACTGATCTCTGAATGGAGGAGCTCTGCCATTTCCTTGGGCAGCCCACAGAAGTTTAACCCTCCCTGGCCCGACTGCTCTCCCCAACACAATGGTTTTGCTCAGGCACCATTAGGTATTTGTACTCCTCAGTGCAATGTCAGGAGAGGTGGGGCAGCATTTCCTATCACTGGTGCTGGGATGAAATCAGCCTTGACATCTTGCATCCCCAGCTGGCTCTCAGCCAGGCGGTGGGGGGGGCACAGGCTAAACAACCCACAGCTATCAAAATGCTGGTTCTTTAAAAAGGCTCTTCACTGGCTGCAGTCAAAGCCACGCTCTGGGTAACGTCACTGGGTAACAGAAATAGCAGGCATGAGTGAAGGGAGGAGAACGAGAGTTATTAAGAGCGCACGGATTTCAAACATACTTGGCTAGGTAGCACGCTCCCTTCCTGCCGCTGCCTTTCCAGATGCGACGGAGGACGGGGATCTCTCGCTGTCTGCCCATGAAGGAGGATTCTCTTTTTTCCCCTTTTTTTTTTCCTTCCCTTTTTTATGTTTCATCTTTAATACTACTAGATTCATGTTTTTTTTTATTTCTTGTAGGAAACTTCATCTGCTGGATTTAAAGGCAAGGTTTGAGCAGGAGGGATTTGTTTATGTTTGCAGCTACTGAATGTGCATGGTACTCCTGTTATGATAATGTTGAGGGAAAGGCAGGATTGGCTGAGAAAAATTGCTTAGACCGTAAGATGCTTGAATGGCCGTTTGGAATAACAAGCTCTATTGTGTGTGTGCATGTGTGTGAGCGTGTGCATTTACGTACGAGGGGCAGCAATGGCAGTAACTTTAAAATGTTTAAAGGTTCCCCCACTTTGCTTAATTTTTCCTCCTCTAGGAGTGAGGACTTGCCTCACTGTGGGATCTGTCTGGAGATGGATGAAGTGTCTGAACTGAACTAGTGCTGTAGAAATTTTATGAATGAAGCAAAATGCACGTCCAGTGGAAGAGAAACAGAGCAGGGAGATGCAGTGTGTTGAGCTCTCTCTGGCAGGAGCTGTCACACCAGGGAACTGCACAGATGTGTGCAGGCATGGCACAGATCTGCTACAAGTTCCTGGAACACAAAGTGAGGAAGCTGCAAGAAGACAGCACCTGAGCCACGGAAAATCCAACTGAGCTTGATAGTTGCATGTGTGCTTATCTGGAGCATCCCATGCAGAGCGATTTGTTTCCAACCCAGCGTGCTGGCGATGGAGTGACAGGGGAACAGATAGAGCTCCCTCAGCACACATGACGCTTTAGCTGCCAGCACAGCTTGTCTGTGAGCATCGATGATGCAGGAGCAAGTCAGAGCATGGGCAGGCTGGCTACATGTGCCCAAAGACAAGCAGGAGGGGACTGGGCAGCATGGGAGGGAGGAGGCAGATTTGGGTTTGTAAGGTCCAAGAAAGCCAAGATGCTGGTGAAGCTGCTGGAGACCAGCCCAGGGGAGTGCTGTCTTGAAGGAGTACTAACCACTTCACCTCTCCCCCTTGAGTGTTTGTACCTAAGGAACTTGGGTGGGAGAAGGGTTCTGTATATTATGCCTTTTCTCGGTGGTTTTTTGGTTTTGGGGTTTTTTTTTTTGGTTGGTTTTTTGTTTTGGTTTGGTTTTTTTACCTCTATCCCAATTGCCCTTTGCCTATACCCAGAGCCAGTATAAATTCAAAGCAACACAGTCACGATTTGTATAGTGTTGAGATAACCAAAAGCTTCTGTGTATCGAGCAAGTACCTGCCTAAGATGCTACAGAGCAATCTCACACCTCGTTTCATCAGGCTGCTTAGACAGGTCTGCCTGAACTCTGTCTATGCATGGACATGTGAAAATCTGTGGGATCACACTTGACAGAGAGCATGAAAAAAATCCTGTATTTACAGCCATAAAATCCACAGTGAAACCTACACCTTCCTCTATAAATATAAAATGCCTTTTTTTCTCCACAACTCAAATAACTGCAGGTCAGGACACAGCAAGAGCTTCTCAGTCAAGGGAATTGCTCTGTGACAATATTGCAGAAATGCTGAACAGCACTTGAAATGTATCACATAAAACAGACTACTTGGCTGCAAATGGTAAATACAAAGTTTGTCTTCCCTTTTTTGGGGGCCTTTTACTCCAGAGTTAAGAGCTTAGGGAAGGGGTTTAAGCAGTGATACTGCTAGGTCTGTAAGTCTGCATTATGAATTTAGGAAGGGCATTTTTTTCTTCCAACCTCAAACTATAATGATTGCAGCAAGCTGTTCCAATGATCCACACAATCTCTCTTGTCTCTTTTCCACGGACATATTAAGACATGTCACTCCTCAAAGCTGTGCTCTTGCAATGATAGCATCAACCTTACACAAAAATGGCCTCAGCACAGAAGACCTTTGGTACATGCAAACAGTGCAGATACGTACCCAGGGACAGTAACTTCTAAATGCTAATCTGTGTTGCTCTGGTAGATTTCTAATATGTTGCCTTCTCATGTCTTTCTTCTAGTGGAGAATGCAGATCTTCCTTGGATGAGTCCTGGCTAAGAAATGGTTCACAATCTTCCAGCAGTCACATTTCTCAGAGCAGAAAGAACAGATCATCAGACCCCTGTGGCATGAGCAAAGCCTCTGGCTTTGAAAGGCCAAAAGCATGTCCCTAACTGATGAGCTGGACAGCCACTTTTCTGCAACCCCCTACATGGTGACAGAGACAAGTGAGGGCAGCCTCTTCAGAATCAGACTCAACGCCTCCACCAATGCCACCGGGGATGGCACATCAGCCATCAGTTCCATGGAGGACATGATCGCCATCTGCACCATCGGGACAATCCTCTCCCTCATGTGCGTGATCGGGGTGACTGGCAATGTCTACACCTTGCTAGTGATGTGCCATTACTTGCGATCATCTGCTTCCATGTATATTTACATCATCAGCCTTGCGCTGGCAGACCTGCTCTACCTTCTCACCATTCCCTTCATCGTTGGGACCTACTTCATTCAGAAATGGTACTTTGGGGACATTGGCTGTCGCATCCTGTTCAGTCTGGACTTCCTCACTATGCACGCCAGCATCTTCACCCTCACAGTTATGAGCACAGAGCGCTACTTTGCTGTGCTGAAGCCCCTGGACACAGTGAAGAGGTCCAAGAGTTACCGAAAGGCCATTGCTGTTGTTATCTGGCTGGTGTCACTGCTGCTCACCCTCCCAATGCTCATCATGATCCAGCTGGTGCAAAGGGACAACAAAAGCATCTGCCTGCCCACTTGGAGCAAGCTGTCCTACAAGGTCTATCTCACCATCCTTTTTGGTACCAGCATCGTGGGTCCAGGGATAATCATTGGCTACCTCTACATCCGATTAGCTAAGATTTACTGGGTGTCGCAAACAGCATCCTTCAAGCAGACCAAGAGGCTGCCAAATCAAAAGGTGCTCTATTTAATCTTCACGATAGTGCTGGTGTTCTGGGCTTGCTTCTTGCCTTTCTGGATATGGCAGCTTCTCTTCCAGTATTATGAATCCTTCACTTTATCTCCCAAGGTGATGAAGAACATTAATTATCTGACAACCTGTCTGACCTATAGCAACAGCTGTATCAACCCCTTCCTCTACACCCTGCTCACCAAAAATTACCGGGAGTACCTGAAGAACAGACAGCGGTCGCTCAGCAGCAGCAGTGGGTACTTCCAAAGGAGGAATCGCTTTCAGAGGATCTCAGGGAGATCACTGTCCACGAGCAGTCAGCACTGCACAGAGACATATGTTCTTGCTCATGCTCCTTTGGGAAACAGCACTGCCTGAAGGTAAAATGTATCCCCAAGAACGATCAATATTGACTTCAACGTTGCTTTGATTTAAAGTGTACATTGTAAAGTCAAACCCTTAGCAGATCCATCTTGTGCACACATTTAGCCACAGAATGTTAGGAATTGGAGTCCAGAGGCTGTGCCGTATGTCTGTTCTCATCTTCTTCAGTGCCACTGATTTGATGCTAGCAACACTCAGCTGAACATCTATCTAAATAGCCTTTCGCTTTTTATCTTTATATTTTACAGTGTATGTCTTCTCAAGTAGCTGTCAGTAATGAAAGCCTAGAATAGGGCCTGGTTTCTAGTAGTATCAGCTGTCTCACAGAGTAAAATTATGTTATCCCGTGAATGGCTGTAGTTTGCTCTTTTCTTTAGCGGTAATGCTAAATTTGTAGTTGTATGAGCACTGAAAACAATGAAATAAAGACAAAGCAGCTGATGTTTGTGACATGCAATCCAGTCTGACTTTGGTGTAGGACTGGACATCATGTCTGAGGCATATCCAGGGGCATTTATCCTGGTTTTGGTTGTATTCACATCTATTTTATACTCATGATATACATGAATCTGGGCTTGATTCTCCATTCACACAGGTGTCTGTAGTGGAGTTACACCACAACTCATGTTAGCAAGACAGGCTTCCTGCAACAGTGCCAGTCGGGGAACTCTCAGCATCCCCTAATGTGCTGATCCCCATACAGGGGAGCATCATCTGTCCTGGATAAATGTATCTTCCCTCTGCCCTCCCCTGAGGAGGAACTGGGAACCTCTGATGTTGCTATTCTCAGGGCATCCATCAACAAACTGCAACACCCAGCTGGAGGGATCAGACCTACCTCACCAAGTCCAGGAGAAAAGGACAGAGGGAGAGGAGGAGGGTGGGGAGATGTGATTTCCAATGGGCAATGCTATGCTATCTGGAGTCCCTAATACTCTCAGTTATAAAAGTGCTTGTTCCCCGTTACTGAGATTGCTTCTTCCCTTCACAGGGAACTTGCTACTGCAGTTCTTTGTTGCTACAAAAGTTAATATAGTTCTGCCTACACTAAGAACTCTGCCTTCCCTGGCTTTCCCTGATGATAAAGCATCATTAGTATAAATATATCCTCCTTGTCTGGCTCTTCTCCAATGAGTCTAAAAGTACCTTCTCTGGGATGCTGCCAACATCCATACAGGAGTCCTGTGCTTGCCCCATTACCTCATCAGCAAGGATACAGCAGTTCAATGCCAACACAACTTTGAGTTACAGAATTAGAAGCAAATTAATGCTTAGAAGTAAATTCAGAACTGCATCATAGAATCATTTCAGTTGGAAAAGATCTTTAAGACCATCAGATCTAACCATTAACCCAGCACAGCCAGGTCACCACTGAACCATGGCCCTGGGATACCACCACCATGTCGCAGTGAACTCTTACACAGAAACTGAAGTTAGTTCTTATCTATTTCCCTTCAAGGCAGTTAAATGGTCATTGCTCATGGGGACAGTGAAAGTTCTGCATCCAGCCTCCCTGAGGGATACACTTGGAAAAGAACTTGCCTCTTCCATGCACAGGCTTAAAGTTTGTAACATATGGGGAAGATTATCATGAAAGAGGACTCTCATCCAAGCAGTTTTAACACTGAACTCTTGCAGAAACTGGAAGCCTCTCACTTTGTGTTTCCAGCCACCTCCACACACACCACTGGCAGTGGTTCTGCATGTCAGGACACCTTACCTGTACCTTGCTTGCACTGAAGTACACTGACCAGCAAGTCCTGCTGCAGGATTAGACCTTTCCTGAGTTCAGAGGGGCAGAAATACCACTCTATTTGGCTACTTCCTACATCAACATTACTTATTAGTTTTCAGAGCCTCCTCAAACTAGAGACACACTAGTCAAAGTCCCTTAGGGAAGAGCAAAGCATCATTCACTCCACTGTTAGGAAGAGGGAGACCATGGACAGGCGGTAAAGTGTCTTACTATATTCGTGAACCCATTTTCCACTTACATAGTCAGGTGTTTATCATGGGTTAAAATGTAAAGTTTGTCCTCCCTGTTTTTATGAAATTGAAATTTAACTTCTCCTTGCTCAGAAATAGCAAGACAAGCTTAGCATGAATAGTTCCCACAGTTGTAAAGGAAAGCTACTCTGGGCTGAGCCTTTAGAAAGCATGGTCCATCTTTTCTGAAATCAGAGTCAAAATGAGAAGATGGCTTGCAAATCAACTTACCCAGTTTTTACACAACAACATGGACAGTGCAAAAGAGTTACCAAAAGACACAGGAGCAGATCAGTCTCCAGAGTTAGTCTAACCCCTTTGTCCCCAATGGTACTGCTTTGATTAACTGCTCCAAGCCCACCACAACTAACACATCTCAGAAAACTCTTGCAAAAGCCTGTCATGGCTGTATAAGTGCAACAAGCACCCTGAAATCAGCATAAACAATGTGCTGTGGAAGTGAGGCCATGCCAGAGGTCATGCCATGTCCTGGGAGGTGAGCAGGGCTGAACGCAGGGCACAGAGGTTCCCTGCCTCCTCAGGAGAACACACAGTCTCAGGCCTGGGCTGCATGGTCTCATTTCTTGGTTGAGGCTTCTGCTGTGCTCTCAGCAGGAGCTTTGTCAAATCAGCACAACAAAGCCAAGAGAAGAGTAGACACCTGCAAGTCAGGGAATGTTTCCATCAATACTAGGTCATCTTTGAACCATGAGATATTTCGTTCAAGCCTTTCAATTTGCACTTCAGGCTGGGGATTTTTGCTCCTTCAAACACTCACATCCATCACCACTCAGCACAGGCAAAAAAGGAAATATTATTCCAAGTCTACAAGTAAAAGCAAAGCTCTGAGCAGCTCACAAATAGCATGTGCCCCAGCTGTACATCCCCAACTAACTTTATGGGACATCAGCCACACTCAGACACCAAACATTAGGCAGCTGTTCTCTTCCGAAACCAAACAGCAACTGGACTATGAGAGCCTGCTGAATATAAATGGGGGAGTCAGAGAAGTCCAAGGAAGGAACTGCCTCCTCTAAAACATAGATTAATTGCTTCATTAATGATAGCTATAGTTATTGCACCTTATTTATTCCTCCTTGCATCCATCCTGCATCCTCTTGTCATCCATCAAAGATTCAAGAGCTAACTTTTGCATAAATAGAATTTGAAATCAGTGTGAAAAGGTTATGTGTATACATGAGGCTGCGTGCTTGCATACCTCACACCATCCCCCTACACCTGCACCCTATTTCCAAGCTCTTTCATCACTCTGAAGTCTTAAGTCCCCCCATCTCTGGGGCATTTGGTGCCCCAAAGACTGCATTTCACCAGCTGAATTCCACATAGCAGAAGTCAAAACTCCTATGTTTTGCTAATTCAAGACAGAGAGGATTTAGGAATGCCTCAAGACTCAAATGAAGCTTAGAGTTTAGCTGTAATTACACCACAGCAGGGTGTCCAAAAAGGGCCAGGACAGAGATGCTGGCCCTACCTACTGTGCTCCTACCAGCTAGGGAAGGCTGGGTACCCACTCTGGTGGCTGAAACAGGCAGCAAAGCACAGCTGGGGCCTTTTCAGTTGGATAGTGTCTTTGCCAGAAAAGGATGACGTTTGTGTTTACCCAAACTATTTGCAAATCCACCCAGAAATTTAAGAATCCTTTTAGAATTTTTTTTTTTTTTACCCTTTTTTTTTCCCCCCCAAATACTGTCATAGCTGTGGAAAAAGTGTCAGTTCTAAATGATTCTGATCACTTTTGCATCTCCAAATTCAGTATTTCAACTGCAAGTCGTACTTATGTGTGATTTGCAGGATACTGATTTAGACACAGCAGAAATGTGGTGGAATCAAGATAATCAAGGAGGCAATGTAAAAGCAGAAACCAAATTATGCTGTGAGAATATAGAGGCATATTAGAAAGTGGGCTGGAAAAGAAGAAGAAGAGCAAAAGTAGGCAATTTCTTGCTGATTCCATTTTCAAGTGTAATAAAACTGAAAGCTAACTGCAAACATGGCAGGAAAAAAAAAATCCAGCATTGTGGAATGAGTGCCAAACAGCAGGTAAATCCATTGTTGATAATAACAAAAAAATGCATATGAGGAAAATAATCTTAGTTTTACATGGCCAGTGATGGACCCTTTGCTAACTTTTATTACTCAGGAAATAGACCTCAGGGCTGTAAGAAGCCACCAGCTTCATCAGCAATGCAAGAAGCAAACATGCCAACTGTGCAGAAGGGCACCCAGAACTAAACTAGTTCAACCCAGTACAGCCACTTCTGGTTTAAAATCGAGACCTTTTTTTCAGTTTATCACCTCTCACGTTAGTGAAATACATCAGACCATCACATGCTATTTAATCTCACTTAGTGTATACTTCAAGCAGCTATCAGCCAAAAATGCTACAGGTCTGAATGCTACAGGATAAAGCACATAAATCCAGCATGGGTATGTGACTCCCACAAGACTCCCCAGGCAGCTTTAACACCCAACTGCAGCAGTTGGCCAAATACAGTAGATGCTGTAAACATTTTAAGAGAAATTTTTAACTTATTTTTATTCTGCTTTCCCAGGAATAAACACCCCATCGAAGTACTTAGAGATCAGAGAGTTAACTAATCAAAAAAGTCAGAGTTTTATATGCATGCCAAAGGCTTGCTACTAAATCCATTTTTCCCAACCGTTTATCACCTGGAAATCCAGCTGTCCGCAAGGAGAGTTCGTGGGTGTGCCACAAGAGAAAGCGCAAATATCGTAAATTTAGTTTCAAAGACCAAAACACTCCAGCATGCATAATTTTAAGTGTCATTAGATTTAATTAGATGTCAAGTAGTTGCTAGTTTAAAGCTGCCTAGGAAGATGATAAAATAAACAGTAAGAGCAAATATATAAAAAGATCAGTGAAATAGCCTGTCTCAGTAATAGAGTGAAACATCCCCTGACACGGGACAGGATTTGCCACAGCAACTCTGACTGTCACAAACATCTTGGCTGATTCTGGCATCACCCGTTGCACACAGACATCCTGTAACTCCTGTAAGAGAGTTCATTCATTAGCTCCAACTGCAGCTCCAGCCATGAAACATGGAAGACCTGTTATTTCAGATGTGCCAAAGGCAGCACGAGTGGTGCACCCACGATGGACAAACTCGCAAAATAAAAGGGAAAGGCAAATGCTACTAGTGAAGTATGAGCATCAATAAGGTAGTTTTTTGAGCCCTATGGACATGAGGATCAAATATTATGACAAAGATTTCTACTTCTTAATTGCCATGACTCAAAAAGAGAAGGAAAAAAAAAAAAGAAAGAGAGAGAGAGAGGTTTCATCTGTCACACAGTGGCAGCAGGTACCCACATGCTTTGGGAGCCAATGTAGCAACACTCCTTCCAAGGTTTTCTTTTCCAAGAAATCTTGATTGCTTTAAATTATTGAATGTGGTGCACAAATCTGAGCACACTAGGAAGCAATAGTGCTCTCAGGCTTTTCCTGTGTTTGTATTTACTCAAAACACTAAGGGAAAAACACACCCAGCCAGGCTCCTGCTGATTACTTGTTCAGTTTATATTTTACTGCTCAAAGGAGAGTGCAGCATAATTAATTCATTAACTGCAAGCATTTTACAAACAGAACTGTTGCATTCAAAATGTCTGTGTGAGTCACTCGGAGTCTCTGATATCCTAAGAGGCAAATTTCTGTTCTGTGTCCAGAACAGAGATTGGTGAGAACGCTGTATTGAGGACAACCAGGCCATGGCAGCAAGACTTAACATGAAGCAAGCTCCAGCAGCCACTGATCCAACTGCCCTGGAAGGAAAACCTCTCTGGGGCATCAGAGGTGCACACCAGGGGAGCATTCCAGCCAGTCCACTTTGCAGATGCTGGACCTGACTTCAAATGAGAGAAGCATCTCCACTGAAGTCAAGGGAGGAAAAGAATTTTGTGGATTTCATCCTTGTCTTGCATATTGCCAAAATATTCAGGTAGTTTGGCAACATTTAGCAAAGCCTAGCAGGAACTAAGGCAGGAGTAGAGAATCCATTGAGTCTCACCTGGCATTAGTTGAAATGTGCAGGTAGCACATGGAAGAGAAAGTCTGATTATGAAGGTTCTGGCCCCAAATGCACAGGCAGCTCAGTACTGACACAGAGGTATGTTATAGTTCCATGTTTTAAGTTTGTACAAAGTCAGCCTATTCTATGTTTTCAACTGAGGCTACAAATCTCTTACTTTATGTAAACTGAGCTTACCGAGGAAAAACTACAGGGCCAAGTCTCTAAATAATACAAATAGGTTGATTTTCACTGAAGTCAATGCAGTTGTACTGATTTATGCTAAAAAAACAAAACAAAACAAAGAAACCTCACCCAAAACATTTTTGACCCTTTGACTCCATTAAACATGAATTTCACTTACCCATGTGAGTAACAGTCAAGATAGCAACTGATGTCATGCATGATAAAGTACTTCATTTACTAGGACTTCCAGCACTCAGATGTGAGGTCTACCCCAAGTCATGCTAGAAACAGTGCAAAAAGTATAAAATAAGGTGGAATTTCCAAAGCCTTCCAGTTCTTGGAGCTTCAAGAAGTGGTACCTTTCCACTCTTTAAGAGCAGCCCTGTGCTGAACCTTCCTGTGCTGTTCCAGCCTTCTCCTTCATGGCTGGATTTCAGTACAGCAGCTTTGGCCATTTGGCTTCATTAAAACATCATCATGTCCTCGTCTTTTTTTGATCAACCAAAATAGTAAGAGCAGTAGCCCATTTAGCAATCCTTCATTAATCAGTGCTGGCTAGTGGGTTGATTCAAATTTAATTTAGCTAATTAAAGAAGAAAACATCTTTGTAAGCTGCTAAGGTTTAATTTGCTTTCAGCCGTCTAATTTTTTTTCCTTGATTTGAAACCTGTATTTGAAAAGATCTGCTTTTTGGCCAACCTGCAACAGGACATACCCTGAAGTAAACACCTAATTCAGCCACACACCTGCACTGCAGCAAGAGAGGAGCTTTATTTTATGCAATCTTGATCAATGGATGGAGTCAAAACCTAAATAACCTCTAAGAGAAAACAACTGGCACCAAAGCATGATACAGCAGGACCAGCCATGGCATTTTGGAGACTCACTGTTCATGCATCCCCCACTACAGTTGCCATTTACAGCTGCCTTTGCCCAAGGACGTTGGGCTTTGAGGTAAGGGGCATGCCCAGCTGGGAGAGGGCTCCATCCCACCCATGCAGCTGCTGTCCCAAGACTCCCTGTCTGGCTCTATAATACATGAAGTAGCTGTATACAGCCACCAGAGACCTAAAAGTTCTCTTTCTGCCATTCTACGGGAACACTAGACTATTAAAAACTTTAACTGAGAGAAGCAGCCCATAGGCTTTGATACCTGCATCTGGAGTGCTCAAGGATTATCTTGGATGTTTTAAGAATCACACCTTCCTTGAAGGAAAAAACCTCCTCAAAGCCTTGGTGGTAAAAATCAAAAGCCATCCTATTTCCCCCACACTTGAACAACAAAATATCCTTCCCAGGGACAGGAGGTGGTTCCTGTACCTTCCCCACACCAGGAAACCAGCCTGTCCCCACTAAGCAGACGGGAGCAACAGGGATGTGAAGACATTTGGCTGAAATTGAAGAAATTTTAAACTGGCTCCAACTGAGACTGTCAAGTGAACACAGGCCAGTCGATTAAATTTCTCACCACTGACTTGTCCTTTCTTTCCCACAGCCTTTGTCCCTCTTGTCTATTTAGGATATAAATTCCCCAGGACACTGAGAACCTCTTGTAAAGCCTGTTCAGTACAGCAGGGCCACAAAAGTGACCAATGACTTCAAAAGCAGCTGCAATACAAACAACAAATTTCCTCTGCTGAT
The DNA here is from genome assembly GCA_024605025.1 of Megaceryle maxima. Lineage (NCBI taxonomy): Eukaryota > Metazoa > Chordata > Aves > Coraciiformes > Cerylidae > Megaceryle > Megaceryle maxima. Next base: position 96,444 of record JANHGN010012891.1, on the reverse strand, counting down.
GTTAAAAGCAAAAGTATTTACTACAGTGAGGCTTAAATCCTGTACAAAGTTGGTACCATGGTATCAGGTGTCCATATGTAGATAGCACACATCATAGAATGGTTTGGGCTGGAAGGGATCTTAAAGATCATATAGTTCCAGCCCCCCTACCATGGGCAGGGACACCTCCCCCTAGACCAGGTAGTCTAGGTCCCATCCAACCTCAATCATTTGTGTACCTGAGCAAGGAAGCAGCAGGAGATGCCTCTGTGTCAGGAGAGACATCACTCTGTGAGTGCCACTTGCTAGGAGCTTCATGGGATGGCTCTGCCCTGCCTGAGCCCTAAGTTATACAACTTCCTCCCAAGTCATTGCAGTAAAGAGACGCCTTTTTTTTTCCTCCAATGAATAATAAAACAGCTTTTCTGCCCTGCTGTGAAAAGAATGGACATCTTTGGATATGTGCTCAGGGAAGAGCTTCACTGGCATATTTGGATCTTCTCTGGTCAGGTAAATCCATCACTGACATGTAAAAATGCTGTCTAAATGGTTTAGCTATCACTCTGTATATCTTGGCTAAGGAAAGCAGGCTAATGTCAGCTGACTCTAGTATTAGTTAAATGCAGTCATTTCTCCTTAGAGAGGCAAGTTGAATTTGCAGTTCTGGGAGCTTTAAGCATTCACGACACTACCAGGCACTGCACTAACACCCACTGCAGCTGCCAAGAGCCAATCCGCTCCTGAAAGCTACACATGAAAATGAACTTTGAAGGATTTAGAAACTGTAGAAACTGCTTTTCATGGGCCTTCTCCACACAAGCCTGTAAGCATCTGTATGTGTTATTCCCTGCTGTAGCTCAGCAAACTGAAGCAAACTCCTCTGAGGGAGGAGCTCACAATATCAGAGCAGAGCAAACCTCCCAGCACAGCTGTGAAACAGCAAAAGAAGACAGTGTGCATGGAGGAAAGGACTTTTGCAGCATTAGGTATTAGTCTGCCAGACAGGGATGGAGAATGGCTGTAGCAGATATCTGGAGATTAGCAAACTCCTCCCGAAAAGCATGTGTCTCAAACTGCTTAGCTTTGAACGGGATGAACACTGTGTGAGGGTGTCCCCTCTGCCTCTCCTGCGTGAACATGAGCTCCTGTCCCAGGACCTTGAACAAGCACCACTGCATCCCTATAGATAAAGAAAAGCTCACAGTATTTGCTTTCCTTACCGAAGTCCTTTGAGAACAGCGCATGAAACAACAGTACACTGTACACTTCTTGGATCTTCTCTTTAGCGTAAACTAGCACACAGTGCTGTGCTTATTTCTGAGCGAAGTAGTTTTCAGGAAGAGAGAGGATCTGCCAGGTTGGTTGGGAAAGGAAGCAAATAGCACTGGGATATGAGCCAGGGAGACCTGAGAGCTCTGCCCAAGGCCATGCCAAGCTGAAGCTGTCTACCTGGCACGGTGCAAGACAGCTTCAGCCATGAGAGATATAGTATTGAAAGGTTTATCACCTCCTCATTGCAGGACCTGGGCGAGCTGAGGAGAAGGCTGCCCTCCTCCCAGGAGGCAAGCTAAAATGTGAACACTGCTCAGCATGCTGCTGCTCCCACAGCAGCAGGACAATGCTGAGTTATCCTTGGCATGTCTTCCCTGAGTTGAAGTTATGTTTATAAGGATGCCCTTTTAAATTAAAAAAAATATATATACCCAAGCTGAGTTTAATGGCAGCCATTTCTTTAGATTGAAGTTTGGCAGGGGATGCAGAACAGAGTTGTTCTCACCACCCAAGCCAGCACTGTTGTGGAGGTTTCTGTGTCTCCATTCTACTTACTTATGGTACTTCTTGTGAATTTGTAGTTTTCTGTGCTGTGCAGAGCCCCCGTGGCAGAGGGTGAAAAGGACTTGTGATGCCCACTGATGAGGGCACCAAAGATTGTCCATGGATAACAGAATAACAACGTAGGAGAGTGGATGTGTATCAGTGAACATAAGCACATAGTTGTGTCAGTGTGAAAGTGTTTGGGAGAGCAACTGAGTGCCTTTGTGCGTGACAGAGGCAGACAGTGTGGTGCTCAGCGCAAACGTGTGGCTGTGCACACGAGCAAAAGCACCACATTCCTCCCATCCCACTCTGAAGCAGCTTTGTTAACATTCCTGGTGGATCAGCTGCAAAGATAACAGAGCTGTCCTTCAGTCCTGGAAAAAGCAAGCATATGCTCTGGATAAAGCATCACAGCAAGACAACCAAGAGCCACTCACACTGATTTTCATCCAAGGATTTTTCTAAGACTTTCCCAGAGATCTCTATCGCATCTGCTCAGCAGTACCCCCACAACCTCCAAGCATCTCCTGCTGCAAGGTGCCAGACCAGCTTGGCAAAGCCAGGGGAATATAAGAGCCTTGTAGCAACAGCACCTAAAAGCCCCACAGGAAGGAACAATTTGTCCTTCACCATTCCTGTACCAGAAAGCTGTACCAGGCTACAGTGAACTTCTATGTTCTCTGCATGCATTACATAGGAAAAACCTCAACAGCAGCAGTATGTCAGAAGCTCCATAACAACTGGCAAACCTAGCTCAATGTATGGTACAGAGCAAGAAGGGAACAAGGGCCTGGCTATGTGTGCAGCAGGTGCGGAGAGCATCACTTCAAGCACTTTGCTAAACCTATAATTATGTGAAAGTATAACTGGATGCGAAAACTGCCCAGATTCAACGTGGTCCAGAAGCTCAGTCAGAGGCGCAGGAGTGAGACCCCATCCCAGCCTCAGCATCCATGCCCTCCTATAGCCTATGTTTTAAGTGCACCCCATGCCTCTCCTCCATCCTGGAAGGGACTTGCTTTTCAGTAGGGGCTAGACCTAATGGGATGTCTCCACACACAGCTCCAGGATAGATCTGTATCACACCAGAGTCATACCATCAACATGTCTGATCCTTCTGTTTGATTCTTAATTTTCTAGATAGCACCAGAGTTACAGAAAAAGTGGCTGATTCTGAAGAGTAGTATCACAGGAACAACGGGCACTCTCTGTAACTAGTAGAGCCTGAATACTACTAGTCAGTACCTGACAGCAACAGAAAATCAGTATAATCAGTATTGTATGGTATGTGGTTATACTACAGGAAAATGTACCTTGTTGGACCAAGCCACAGTAAAAGAACTTGACATAATTCTGCAGCTCAGTGCACAAGGGTCCTCCAGCAAATCACTATTATTTGAAGCACAATAAATATGGGACCCATTCAAAGGCCACTGCAGATGGTGAAGAACATCCCATTGACCTTAGCGGGCTTTGGATCAGCCCCCATAGGATGTGCGTTCCTGCTGTCTCCAGTGCTAGCCCACGTTTTACAGCACATGGATACAGCTCACAGAGTCCCAGCTCACTTGGGTGTGAAATGAATGCTGCCCATTTTGGCAGAGATATAGGCAGGGAAAGCAGGAGATAGCACACAGAGGGAGCAAATAGTTGTTTGTTGGTTTGTTTTTTTTTTTTTTTTTTCCTTTTGACTAATAACATTTTCTGTGACAATCCCCATGGCATTTAATACATCAGAAGTTAAAGAACCTACTATAGAGAAACAGCAGGTGTGCATGGGTGGGAAAGCTTTAAAATAAGCACTTTAAATTTAATTATTAGATAACAATGTATCTGAAGCCACTTGGAAAATGGCACATTAACAGCTGGCAGGACTGACGGTGCCTATTCTGCTCACACAGGCACTACAGAAATACGTGCTTTATCTCATAGCCATGCTGCATGCAAAACACATTTCTGTGCGGATTTTCAAACACCCTAAAAGCACATTGAAAACACAGAGATCTGTTTGTCCAGTTCTGCACCCAGCTCCTCCCTTGTACTCCCTCTTCCTCAGCACTGCAGTTCGAGCAAAAATGCTAGGTACATCCTCAAAAATGTGATCTTTTTTTGCAGTCTCACACACGTTCACTTGTCTGCCTAATTGCCAGTCCCTTGCTCTTCTCATCAAACCAAAGTATTTAACTGCACAAGACTGCCTCAAGAGGCTAGCTAAACAATTTACCACGTGCTTAAGATGTGGAAGCCCATCCAGAATCAGAGAAGCACGCTGTAGCAATTCAACAGCTGCTGTAGATTGACCTCTAATTTTACAAGCTATAAAATAACTCCAACTTTTTTCAGCATGGCCCACAAAAAAAAAAAGGTGGTTGTTTTCTCTTTCCTTGGGCAGATGTATTTACAAGAAGAGTAACCTTCAAAACTGTCACCAATCAGTCAAATCCCTGTAAGCACTTTGAGGACAACCTTCCCACTGAGCTGGGCTGCTGCACTGGGCTCAAACATCCACCCAGCAGTGCCGGGATAGAAGTACAGGGGATAAAGTCCACTCTCCTGCTGGCAGGACAGGCTGGCCCCAGGACACTGGGATGCAAAAAACATCCAAATCCTGCCTTTTTAGAGGCCTGAGGAACAAATCATCATTTAAAGGCATAGTGTCAAGAGACAGGTATCAAATGCTTTGGCCGTTGATGCCACTAAAGCAATGAGAACAGAATAAGTAGACAGACGTCTAGAAACCAAGAACATATACATCAGGCAAGAAAGGAATCCAAATCCTTCCCTGAGGAATGGATGTTATCCTCACTGATTTTTTAGCCAGGAGTCATCCTGGAATGTCGCAGTTTGTGGAAACACTACCTTGGCATTTACTATGTGCTTCTCAGAAGGGTTTGGTACTTGAAACTAATAGACACCTTTTCACTTTACAAAGTCACCAGGCTTTTTAATTTCTATCTTCATCCAAGACAGAGCATGGACTGAAATTCCAGCGGAGTGTGAGGAGGAAGACTTGGCTTAATGGTGAGACTGCAAGAAACCCACCCTCACACAGCACCCACTCTGGAGAAGAGCTCTTGCTTTCATCTTCCACAAGCACGGAAATTTATTCCAGGCTTTTGTTTTCTCTCCTTTCCTCTCCCCAAAATGATCGTAAGAGTCCAACAGTACTCTGCATTTTGTTTTATACCAATTAGCAGCAACACTAGTGGTTTTTGGACTGCAGAAAGCAGAGTGAAAAAGCAGACAGTGGTGGGAGAAACAACACGCAGACATCCTAGTGCCAGTGTTGATGTCACATTGAATAAATATTTGAAAGCATTTTAGTGGCTTGGTATCATTTACTCCCAGAAGCAGCAGCTATCCAAAGCACTCTGGCATGATTCACACTCAGGAATTCTGGTCTCTGTGCACCTGACAAGAGGAACGCTCTGGCTTGTATGTCACACTGCAGGGACAGGATGGGTTGAAGTACCATGGACTTTTGGTATCCAACTGTTTTACAGTAGATATACACTTATATACAGTGGATATACACTATTTTTTTTATACAGTGGATATCCTGTGGCCAAGACAAAAAATCATGAGTATATCCTGGATGAAGCTTTGGCAGGAAGATGGGGACCCATATTCTATGGCTGCCCCTGCCAAACCCAGACATCTGGTCATCCTAATGTAATTCCCTCTCTGCCTTACTTCACGTATGCAAAGGACTTGGAAAGCAAGCACTGCTTAGCATTAACAACAGCAGATAAGAGAAGAGCTGAGATACCAGCAGATGCAGCCTGAAGCATGAGTGGAAGAAAGACGTTATTGTACAGTACAGCTGTTCCAGGACTTCTGATACCACAGCTGTCATGAGCTCATAACAGCTTTAAACACAATGGACAGACACACACACACCCCCTAAGCTACAGTACATAGATACAACCAACAAGTGGTGTCTATATTCTTTTATCCGGCATTTGCTAAAGATCAGCCTTTCCTTTGCTGCTCCCATCTGAAACAGATCAAATGGTTGCACAGGAATAAGTATCTTTTGAAATTATCAAAACGTAAAAAGAAATAAATCATCACTCGTGTTTCTCACCATAGACTTATCTGACTTTGGGATTAACTTCCCTTGAAAAGATGACATTGTACCTTCTGCTGAAGCGCTACAGCCACCTGGTGCACTTTTCCCTCTCATGATAGTCTCTAAATCAATTCATTTGCACTATGAAACAGAAGTCAACAAACTCATTAAACTGCCAGCATAATATATTTGCCCCACAACACTTTTTGCCCCTCAGTTAATGAGTATGGGGAATTAAAAAAGGATAGATAGGGGGATAGTTCGCTGGCCCCACTATGGAGATAGCAGTCACCTTCATGCTCTGGGAAACTGATGTGTCAATGCTGTATTAGAAGTGACAAGTTCCAAGAATCATGCAATGGAGACAGTTCTCATTTCCTTAAATAAAACAGACTGGGAAAACATCCTCTGTGATGCTGTTAACTGGGCCCTGAACCCTGTGACATGGCTTTTTTGTATCCAAAAGATACACATGGGCATCAAAGTAGTAGAAAATAACTATAATCAGCAAGTGCAAGGTAGCCATAGACACGTCTCAGAGTAAAGCAAAGACAATTTCTTCCACATACTTTCCTCCTTCTCCTTTCACGATTTACAAAAGACCCAGTTATCATTTTCTCAACTGGTTTCCTTTCAAGCACGTATTTCTTCAAAGTACACTCTGATTTTTGTCACTCAGTTTAGACTGGACACCAGCGTCACATGAGATTGCTACTAATTCCCCATTAGATGAAACACAGTCACAGACCTGTATTTCTGATTAAAGTATTCACACACTTGCAAATGGACATATTTGCTTCCTACAAATAATCACTCCATTTAGATTTTCCTAGAGGCATTCCTGCCAGCAAATACATTACCTTGAGTATTTGGGGATTTTACCACAAAAGTCACAAAAAACAGCAGAAACAAACACAACATTTAATTTGACAAATATTTACCAAAAATGGCACCCAGCCTCCATGGCAGCCATTCCACAGTAATTATACTCCTTGCATCCATGTCTAATTTAGAAAGCCTAAATGGAAGGAAATAATCAGTATTCTTTCAGGGAAACAAAATTTACCTTGAGTAAAATCTAGCTCATGCAACCAGCCACCAACAGCCCTGCCAAGCTCCCAGGCAGAGCTTAAGGACTAATTTTGCCAGCTGTAGGTTACAGATGTTGTGTTTAATAAGTGTCTAGTTGTCAGTATGTTCCTGGCAGCAGTCTGAAGGGAAAATGTGGCAGGTTTTGAAAGGCACCAGTCTGAGGGAGCTCACAGATTTCTACTAGTCACTGATGGCAGTGAGAAACCATTCAAAGGGTCCTCTGAGAAAACTGGTTTATGTAATTATAGAGATTTATGTCTCTTACAGTTCTAGGAGGTTCACTGCTATCCTGGAGTGCTCGGCACAGAGGAGTCAACAGAAGAAAAATGTAACGTCATCTTTGGATGGAGACTGTACGATCATACCCACAAGGTTAATAAAGTGACCTGCACTAGTGTTTGCTTCGGTGAGAATAAAGCAACCCCTCCCTTGGAGGAGGCAGAGACTGTGGGAAGAGCCTCACCATGGCAAATCACCCTGGTATGCAGAAGCAGCCATCAGAGCTGGGAATCAGCAACCACATTTCATTTTATTTCCATAGGGCAGATAGAAGCAGCTCATTACCAAAGTTTGCCAAGACTTCTCATTAATGGTGCTCATTTATGCGGTTAGTCTGCAAAGATTTTCATGCTTTGAATGTATTAGACAGTGTGTTGAGGTCTCATTTAGGGGTAGGGTGTCTAAAGTAAACGTCTACAGCTATAAACCGCAAGAGTCCCAGCCACAGCCCTGAATATCCCCAGTGTTGTACAACATTAAATTCATCATTTAAATAGCACCCCAGCTGAGATTTCAATGAATCAAGTACATGGAAAATAAATGTCCAAGTCCATCTGTGTAATTTAGTGTATACATGGGGCAGAAATAATGAATCCATGGAGATGTAAATCAAGGACATTTAAAACCAGATCTATTATTGCCCTACAAGGATTACAAGAGGACATTGTGGCACCAAGTCCCACAGTTTTCTACCAAGTCTCAAATGTAGAGGGGTTTTTTTGTTGGTTTTTTGTTTGTTTTTTTTTTTAACCACTCTGGTTCCTGAAAACCCTGTACTCTTGGAAAACTTCATCTTCCTTAAAAATAAAAAAAAAAAAACCAAACAACTTCAAGCGTCTCAGGTTGCACAGATTAGCTCATAAACATGACAAAGACAACAAATAAAAACCTAGGTCTATTTTTTCATACCATTTTGAGATACCTAGATGCCTAAGCCAATCCCAGGCCAGACTTCTAGATCAGCTCAGGGCTATTGCTCTTGCTCTCCAGCACCCACAGATTCACTAACTGACCTTGCCCCCTGACTCAGCATGTACATTTTGAGGAAGCCTTGTACCAAAGACAAGGGCAGGATAAAAGAAACAAGGTAATGAGCAAACAAAAAACCCAACTTCCTGATGCAGTGTTTTCTCAGTGAGATAGCAAATTCCTGGAGAAAGCACCACCATAATGGACCCAAATCAAAACCCTGCAATGAGAGACTGAAAGGAATTTGAAAAGTTGGCTTTCAACTGCACTTATCTGTTGATTAGAACTTATAGGTACATACACTTTGAATAAATATCACTTTGAATTTAACACCTGAGCTCCAGGCCAGGGCAGCAGCACCTTCACTGGGTAGGAACATTTGCTTAAGCTGTGGGACTCGCTCCCAAAGGCAGGAGACTGAAAAGGCTTCACATAAGCACACTGCTGAGTTTTCTCAAACTGGAAATGTTCCTTCTGTTATTCTGAACAGTCTGTCCGCATTTCACAGCACAAACTGCTTTAGAAATTACAGCCCTGGAATGTAAAACTGGGGCAGGCTGGCTGCTAGCCCTGGCTGCTCCTTGTGGCCTCTGTACCAAAGAGTATCTGGTGTCAGCAACAGAAAGAGAGGCAGAAGCAATAAAAAAAACGCCAATGCCTCACTCCAGCAGCCGTCCATGCAACCGACCTTGCCTGTCTGCTCTGTGCCGCAAAAGAGGTGCAGAAAAAGCCACCCTTTCACACCAAACAAGTCCTCCAGCAATTCTTCTGTAATATCCACTCCCTTCCCATTCCCACTCCACATCTGGATTTTGCCCCAGTACCACACAGCTGAACCTCTTGAAATTGCTTCTTGATCTGTCATCATCAAGGTGTAAAGGCTGCAAGACTTTTGGATGAGAAATGCTCAGAGCTGCTGCTGCTGCAGAGTGGGTTTGGGAAAGGCCCCCTGGAGCCAAGAGCAGGGCAGTCTGTGGACCATGAGCATGCCTTGGCAGCAGGAGCAAGCAGGATATGTGTCAATCCAACCCAGACGCTGCCAGTGCATGGGAACACAACCAAATGAATCAGTCTAGTGCAAGGCCTGGCCTCCAAATGTTCCCAGATAAGATAAATAGCTTTGCACCACAGTAATCAGATTTTTTCCTCCCCTCTGCTCACTCCTAACTTAGCAACAGTTAAGAGGGCTAAAGTGTATCCACATTGATAGTGTTCAAAGACAGTTACCTAAAAAAAAAAGATTAAAAAAAAAAAACATAGCCCAACTAAATCAGGATAAAGGGCTGCATTCCTCAGCTCCTGTGGTGGCCCCTATTTTATCAACATGCCAGCCAGAAATGAGGCTTTGGCCCCAGATGATATGTAATAACTATCTCACCACCATATGAAGGACACATCTTCTACATTACTGCCTGTGTTTTTAACATTAAACTCTCTATCACCATATTTAAGGCCAAAGAGGTTTTACAGGACAAATGCCAAATACATTAAAAAGGTTTCATCACATAAAATTACATCTTAAGCACTAAAGAGGACAAATGAGAAACTGGGTGAAGGCAGATGCCAGAGTGATGAAGCTAATACTGGAACTCTCTATCTTCATAGAAAAATGACCGGGTAGCTGCTGATTTGATGTGTAGCAATTAAAGAGTAATTTACACAGTGCCACTTAGTGACAAGTATAATTATGTTCTACTCAGGGTACATATCAGATAATAATTGCCTCCAGCTGAGCTGGAGTTTGTAACCTACTGAAAGGGACTCTAATGATAAGACCAAACATGGATTTCAGCTACCCAGTTTGACTGACCAGATCGTCACATGAGCTGCTCACAGCTTTCTGAAGAAGATTGCAATAACCGCTTGATCTCCTCTCTATATATAATTGCATTAATCAACGCACAGAACTAAAACAAAGATAAGAAGGTACAGAAAAAAGTTACGAGATTTCTAGGACAGATCGTACAGGAAGTTGTTCAATTCAGCAGGCTTTGGTGCCTAAGGCTTTAAAAAAAATGTTAATGGTACAGCAGTGCAAGATATGATCACTAGCCATAGTCTGGTACACAATGAATACCATCAGCTTTGTGGGTGCCCTCTAGAAACCTAAGGAACACCTAAAGGAACTGCCTGGCACATATAGGGACACTCTTAGATTCTATAGTGTCTTATCTGGGCTATGGTCACTCCAAAATACATCAACTACCACTCCCAGCACCAGCCCTCATTGAATTAAAGCCCCAGAGCACTGAAACCAGCTCCATAGCATGGCCTGCAACACTTGCATGAAAAAATAGTCTTGCATTAAGCTGTGGACAGATTTCAGCTCTTCTGTAGAGCAGAAGTGGTCAGCTACATACTACAAAAGAGACCTTCAGAGTGGCTGTAGCTCTGAACGTATACCCAAACTTTTTCAACAATAAAGAGTTTTTAAGCATGTAGTCAGTGCATCTCTACTCAAAGTCCGCTGGTCTCTGGACTGCCCTCAGCTGGTAATTGCAACATGAAGGGGTGTGGGAACAGGAGAAGTGACTGTAGCAGCAGCACTGAAAGCCAAGAGAGAAGTTTGCGGTTTCTTTTGGTTTTGGAGAATTTGGGAACGGTGTGGCTAGTGCCCTAACAACACACCTTAAAGCTAAGTAGGTCCCAGGCCACAAACAGAGATCTGGGAGGGACAATGCCAAGAATTTCTCCAAAGGGAATAAAGCCAACTCTACCCTTATCCCCAGAACCTTCATTTACCATCACACAAACCAGGCAGTGACGTGAATATTCACGCTGAGCCCAAAGCAATTGAGTAGTGCTATGCAGAGGGTGCTGGGTACTGGCAGGCCACAATGCAACACTGAGATACTTGAGCTCACAGAGGTACCAGGCTCAGTCCAGCTGCGCAACCCAGGGCAAACACAAGCTTCTTATGGAGCAGTACACAGACCTCACTTACAGCTGAGGCTCACCCTCAGCAGATCCTCCACGATAAGAATCCAGCCAGCTTACTTGTCTGTAAGCATAATGATCTTAATTTCTACTGGTTTGGGGTGTACCTGTACAACTGTCTGCTGAGTTGCACTGAGTGGCAAGAAGCACAAAAATAAAGCAGGACTACAGCTCAGGCTCGGTAACATTCTGCATTGCAGACTAAGCAGCCTTATGGCTTCTAAATTTATCTGGGGAACAGCAGTAGTACCAGAGGTAATTTGGATTTAAACTACCATGATGTGACTCAACTGCACAAGTGTAGAAATGCATCAGAGTGTGGGATGTCAGCCCAATGTAACAATCAAAGTCACTTTAAAGGAAAGCTCAAGGCATCTTCTCACACTTAAATTTATCTTCCTCCTCCTCTGACATGAGGACAAGATGGCATGAGTCAAACTTTACGTCTCCCATTAGTTCTGGTTTCTAACTGGAAAAGGACTCTCAAACAAATTCACTAAACAGGTGAGGTGACTCAAGAGTTTACCACACCTACTCATCATGCCATTGACCACCAGAGAAGAACTGGCACAATAGGACCCAAGGCTGTAACTCCTCATTGCTGCCCACGTGAGCAGGGGCCTTGTTCAGGACAACTTTGGACTCTCCCATATCTCACCTTGCTGGGTGATAGCTCCAGACAGGTGGCCAGTTTCACTCTGCAGGCAGGACCTCACTAAGACAGAGCAGCCAGAACTTCTGTTCCAGCCCCTGTCCTCCAGGACAATGAGATGTCATAGAAGTCTTTTGGGTAACTATAAGGGTACAGTAGGTACTGCAGCAAGATGAGAGGTTTCATCTGGCACTGAAGTTTCACTAGTTCTTGCAATTAAAGGTCTGCTAAGGTTAGCCCGGGGTGAGGGATTCCTCTGTGATGATGACAATCATTTTAGGAAGAGTCCAATGACTGCTATCATTAGACCAAGACTGGCTTAGTAAGGGTGGATATAATGTCCTGTGACCCTTTGTACACTGTTCCCATTGTAAAAATAACTTTATATGAGATCGTACTTCCAGGAAGAAGCCCTGTAATGTACACAGCTCAGACAGTCCTGTCCCTGAGCTCAGTGAGGATGAACAACTTATTCCTGCTTTTCACCATCCTATCTCCTATCTCTGCTTCCCTCACCCAGTGGATACTCTTTCTCAGGTGTTTGCTCAAAGTGGACTAACTAGGCTTCCCAGGTCACCCTCGGCTGGTCTTCTCCCCTGAATCAACCACAACAATGGTTCCTCAGCCCTTGCGTCCCCAGCCAAACTCCTCATCACACACCATCTCAGCTTTTATGCCAGTTCTTGCCTGATTTGGGAGATAGTAGCACACAAGATCCTAGCGTAAGCTCTGGGATGATGATCTTTGCTCTTAGAGACATACTCAGACAAAACACCTCGTTAACAATGTTAATAACCTACTAAGAGGTGTCCTGAACACTCTCTGAAGAGTGCTGATAATTAACACATTGCACTTCACAAGCTTCACAGAAGGCATTTATAATTAACCTCTGTTTTTTATCAGCTGCACGATACAAAATCAACTGTTATTCCACTAAGAGCCCCAGAATACATATTAAGCCATCTCGGACAAAGCCGGGCAGAAGCAATTTAAAAGACAATTACAGGCAGGACATGTGAACTTGAGGCAAGCACTGAAGAAAAAAAAATGCTCTGACTCGTAGGCAGTACACCAAGGCTAAGCAGCGTGTAAAACCCCTTCGAGCCCATGGCACAGCTCAGCAAGGCCTTGAATTGGAGAGGACATACCAAAATAACTAAAAACCTCAATTATCCAGGACAGATTGTGCTTGTAATTGTTTGTTTCTAGGTTTACAGTGAAAGCCCCAAGTTCTTAATGCTTTAATCTTACTAATTAAAATCTTTACTTGTTCTCCTGTGAGCCTTATCTCCCATTTTGGAATACCTAGCAAGCAGAGGCAGGAAAGTTGAGTTTGCTGAGCACCATCTCAGGAACAATGTGAAGCACAAGGAGGCTGCTGCAGGAGGGCATCACTCAGGGTACAGTGGGGTCTGCTGCTGGGGCTCAGAAAACGCAAACAAACAAACAAAACAAACACACATAAAAAACAAAACAATGTAGTGCCAGCCTGCAAAACAGACATAAAGCTTCTGTGACCTGCTGCGGGCTTTGAGGAGGACCATCTATGACCTGCAGGATGCACAAAAATCACTTTCCTTTGAGTGCATGTGGCAGTGAAGCTATTCCCACATCCAATGCAGACTCCTGTGTGATCACAGGAGGTAAGAGGATATGCCAGAGCAGAGATCTGCAGTAGGTGAGAAAGAAAACTACCTTCAGATAAAGTACAAAATAAGAACGTATCACAGCAGTGGTTAGAGGCAGTATCAATACTGCATGAAAGTCATGTAGAGAAACCCCTAGAGCAAACCAATACAGTCAGTAGGCAGAAGCACTAACATTTGAGAGAAAAAAAAAGTAACCACCATACTTGGCAAATATCACACAACCAGCTGCTGGGGATTTTAACTCAACCTTTGTTGCAATTGTATTAAAAAAAAAAAAAAAAAAAAAAAATCAGTAATCCTCCTTCTTCTAATTTCTTCAAAAAAACCAAATTATTTTCAAAGAAAACACCATGCAGCACCCAGGCTAACAGAAGGGACAAACAGAAAGCAAAGGAAACTTGCGCAGTGCTCATTGCTGGTGCTTACTGATGCTTCCATGGTTTTAGGAGCCTGTCTGGAGTAGAAAAAGGCCCAACAGCCCTTTCAGTCATACACACTGTCTTCTTTTCTGTCTTATAAAAGGTAGCTTTATTCAGGAGCAATGGAGGAGTTAAACAAAATATGACTCTGATATTGCAGTTGTTAACGATAAAGTGCACAGTGAAAGGTACACTGCAGGAAATGTAGAAAATCTGAAAGAGTGATGCTCCCCGGGCTGTCACAGGACAGGGCTTCTCATCCGGCAACACAGGCTTTCTTAGTCATCTTTGACATGATGCTCATTCCACAAAGCCCTCCTCCCACTCCAAAAACACACCTGCTTTGCCACATTCCCATCTACCAGGGGAAGAAACCAAATCATAGAATGGTTTGGGTTGGAAGGGATCTTTCAAGGTCATGTAGTTCCATCCCCCTGCAATGAGCAGAGACATCTGCAACTAGAGCAGGTTGCTCAGAGCCCCAGCCAACCTCACCTCGAATAGTTCAAGGGGTGGGACACCGACCATGTGTCTGGGCAACTTGGGCCAGGGTCTCACCACCCTCAGTGTAAAAAATGTCTTCCTTAATCCTAGTCTAAATCTCCCCCCTTTTATTTTAAAGCCATCCATCCTTGGAAACACCCAAACATGTGAAAACACCACAGCACAAAGAATAATAAAACCACCATAAATAATTTCTCAAATGAGAAAAGAACCACGTTACTCTCCTAAGGCTGAAGACTTCTGCACAACCTACACACATGAGCATAACCTGACTGCAGAGGTCTCTGTGGGCGCTTGCAGAGCAAACCCTTGCTGTAGTGTTTTTCTACCCATCGAAGCAATCCACAGCTGCTGGTGGCATCTGCACAGAAAAGTGAAGCAACTTTTCCAAATTCACTCAACAGGGCACAGGGAAAGCTGAAATGCCAGCCAAAGCCCAGAGTCCTTGGTCCAACACCTCAAGTAACAAGCCACATGTTCAACCTGTTGCCAGAGGGCCAGTGAGGACAGACGGCACAGGCCATGGACACCCTCTCTGGGAAGGGAAGTGGCATCAGGCAGTAGAAGGGTTTAATATTGCATTATCACATCATTCCCTGCATTTTCTAATATTAAATTAATTCTTGTCTGTCCAGATCAGCTAAATTCATCCTCTAGATAAATTAGGTCAGTGATAGCCTGAATTAAAAAAAGGAGAAAAATTTCTGATTGAGTGTTGAAAGTTTCTGCCATGGCTGATTAGTCTATGAATTATTCATCCCAGCAGCAGCTCTATATTGCTCAACTGAAACATTCCTATAGTCAGGAAAGTACTTCAACAGCAGAGCAGGGCTAAACAGGCCAAACTCCCCCAAAACACAGCAGCAGGCCCACACCCTGGCCCGTCGTAAAGCACCTCCTGCATCCCTGCTGACCCTCCTTCCTTTGCCCTGTTCAGCAAGCACAAAGACATTCACCTTCAAAAATTTGGCCTGCAGTTTTAAAAACATATAATAAATTGCATTGTGGCATTTATTTTAGCTTTTTTCTCCTCGCTACCAAGAGCGGATTGCTGCAACAGTCATTGATAAAGCGACTCAAAGCCTCTGCATAGCTGCAGAAAAAAAAGGAAGCAGTAAACCCTCAGCTATCCTGAAATCTGAAGAAGCTGCTGCAAAGACCCGTGTTAAATCATTTACTATGTGTAGTTACATGCACTTGAGTTGGTCCTACAAGATCTTAAATGCTTCCTGATCTACTGGCCCTGGTGGCCCAGATTATATTTTAATTCTTCTATATAAGGTAAAGAGAGGCTAGGTAATTCTCTGCCCCTAAATGTATGTGCCTTTATCACAGAGAACCCTGAAAACATGCCCTAAGGTTTAAATAGTAACTCTTCTGAATAACACAGACCTGGTGGTTATAATGCTGTGCAGCTTTTGCTTTAAGTATTAAACTATCCTCCAGGGCTTAAAACCCACAAATTTTAAGGTAGCAGAAAAGATTCTCTCAAAGTTGTGTTTAATTATTATTAGATGGAAGAATTAAAGATACTGGATGGGAGATAAGCTGTTACAGAGACAGAAGCTGTTTTCTAGATCTAGGAGATAATAAATTAT
Source organism: Megaceryle maxima (assembly GCA_024605025.1). NCBI lineage: Eukaryota > Metazoa > Chordata > Aves > Coraciiformes > Cerylidae > Megaceryle > Megaceryle maxima. The sequence goes on along the minus strand of JANHGN010012891.1, from coordinate 80,476 downwards.
GCTATTGGTCTGTCACTGGGCTTTGCTGGTAATAGATCACATCTATTTTTCTGCAAGTTCAAATAACACACAAAAAACCAGCCACAAACTGGTCAGGTTGCCAAAACGCATCTTAAATAACACACCAAACAAATGGCCACAAACTAGTCAAGGTGCCAGAACGCATCAAAAGTTAAGCAGCCTATGCTCTTCAGGATGTCAGGGCGAGACAGACTGATGATGGCTTTTCAAGAGAAATTTCAGGGGTTTAGAGGTTATTCCTGCAAGAGCCATGCTGCTGCAAAGGAAAAACAGTGTTTGGTTAACAGCAATTGTGATTTGTGGAGCCATTTTACAAAACCATCTCCAAGATGGCTATCTTGAAAAGGTTGTAAGAGATGTGCAAAATTCAGAGTTGTTACATCTCAAAGGCAAAGAAGGCAAATACAAGGCTGTGTGCAGCAGAAGCTGCCTTCAGCAGCACTGGCTTAGGCACCTGCTGCCCCGATCTTTCCTCATGGGGACAAGGGACAGCTTGAGGAAACACACAAAAAAAAAAAGAAAAAGGAAGAAAATTATGAAAATTGGTGAAAATTAGAGGGAAGAAAAAAGCAATTCAGTATCACTGAGCTGGCAGACAGCTTGTAGGGCACAGAAGGCAGAAAAGTGATGCGAAGCCAAGGTCAGGACTCAGCGGCTCGTGGCACTGAGGAGGACAGCAGAGACCTCCTCACACCAGGAGTTAAACATAGCAGAGTGGTGACCTTCAGCTGGTTCTCAAGGCACCCCTTACACCAAAGCAAACCCTTTACCCTTGTGAGCATAAAACTGCAGCATGCCCAGGGTGACACACAACAGGAAAGAGAACACCCACGCACTGTGGTGGTATCACCACATGTGCCAGCATGACACCACCGGCACACAGCATGCAACGCGCTTTGTCTCTCTGTAACCACTGACAAGGGGAAAGGAGCATGACTAAGCTCTCACCCAAAAGACAACTCCAAGGAAAACAGCAGGATCCAGCTTCAAATAGCACTGGTGAGTCAACCCCACTAAGAGGTGAGCTGGTGGCTTCAGGGAGCTTCAGGGCTCATTCACTCCCTAAGAGATCTGTGATGAGCACAGCTGAGAATGGGAATTGGGTTGGTACCACAGTGCTGACCTTTGCAAAAATTGTGATGCAAAGAGCTGAGGGAACAGTTCGTGCCCCCACCTGCTATTTCCAGCCCATACACAGCACCAAAGCAGGAAGCTGGTGCCCAGCCCACAAGCACATAAGAGGGCTATGCTGTCACTCAGAAGGATTCATGTTACAGTAATTCTTCTGTGTTGAGAAGAGGTGGAAAATAAAACTCCATTTTCCGGAAATGATCTTCAGTCTCCATACTTGCATGGTATCCATGGCATGTGGGCACTGCACCAGCTCTAATGGGGTCAAGAATGCAGACACTCTGATTTTGAGAGCCTTTCCTTCCTTCTGGTAAAACAATCCCAGCTAGTAAAAGTCATCAGGCACAAACACTCTTATCCCCAAAAGGGTGGTGGTTGGGGCAGACAGAATCATCTGCAGACTGCTCCCCACAGGCTGGATGCAGCAGCAAACTGATGCTGTCCCATAACTTTGCACATTTACTTCTGTCATACGTGAAATTTCTCAACAGAGTAAGAACAGCCCAAAGGAGGAAAGCAGCAGACCAGGGGATCCCTCTGCTGGCCGCTGCTGCTTAAACATATCACAGTGCACTGCTCCGCACCTCTCTCCTGCTTAAATGAGCATTCCCTTCGGGAAATCAGAGATTTCATTAAAAGCAGCAAACAGTTACAGTATGCAACCATTTCTCCTGTTTTAATATGGATGCACGGTAATAAATGTACTGTTGTGTGCTTTATTCCTCAGTTTTGTTTTCACTCCTCATTTTAACACTCCCTGAAATTAGTAAAGCCAGAAAAACATCAGTCCACATTCGTCTGATTGCAAACCAGGAAGGGGGATATCTGACTTGTCTCTGATGTTGTCAAGCACTGTGGGCTTGATGCAGGTTCAGATGGACCCAGCAGCAGAGTAAGTGGTGAGGCTGAGACAGAGCTACAGTACAAAAATGATTTACAGTTGAGAGACAAAAAGCAAGATTCAAATGGAGAAAAGAGGAGACATTCAGAGAAGGAGGCTGAGGACACAGTTAACAATATGAGGACGATAGTATCCTAAAAAGTTACCATAAAATAAGGGTCCCATGCCTGCTGACCAGTACTCTCAAGGCATTTTTTAAGGCTGCTGCAGCCCTGCCACAAAGGGGTTACAACTCTTCCTGATGTACAGAACAAGGTGCCCTGGAGCTACCAAAACTTCTAACTGTAGGAGTGAGTCACCTGCTAGAAAGATAAAACCACATGAAGTGATAGTGAAAAGGTGTGAGGATTTCAGTCAATTTGACAGCTGCAAAGCACCTTCTCAGGCCCATCCTCTGAGAGGGCAGAAATAACCTAGAAAGGGAATGCTAATCCTTGGCATGCCTCCCTCAAGACCCTAGAGATACAGCAGGAATAGAGTTAGTCTTGTACACTTACAACTGCCTTTTAATTTATAACTATCTTCCTAATTCCACTAATCCCAAAGGGGATCTAAAGATCACAAGCCAAACTATATATTAAACTTCTCACTGCAGAGCTCCACAAAGGCACAACTCCTAACAGCTGGTCTTGACTGAGCTAAGTCTCTGGGACATACTACCATTCAGTTTAACAGCAACAAAAAAAACAAATAAGCAAACAAACAAACAAAAAAACCACAACCCCACAACAAAACACAAAACAAAAAACCAAACCTAAGATTAATCCCATTCTTATTGGCTGCTTCATTCAGATTATGGTTGAGCACTTGCAAGCAAAAGTGCACTGACAAAGTTCATCTCTCTCAGCTTATCTTCATGGCAAGGTTAGCCAAGTAGTTGCAGGTACTCTGAGTCATGGATGCAGTTGACTTTAAAGGGGACCAGGAGCCAGCTGGTCTGGCTGCCTGGCTGGTGTGGGGATGAAAACACCTGAATTTACGTGCTTCTGTACCTCCTATGGACACTATCCTCCAAAGGAAAAAAAAAAAAAAAAAAAAGACCTCCCAGAATGATTCATGGCTGTATTTGATTCTCTCCAACATAAAGTTTAAAGAAAATACTTCAAAAGTTGCTCCTATGGGCAGCATGAGCTCCAGCTCCAAGGGAAGCTCATCACTTGCCTCCCACCATACTAGAAGGACATCATGCCCTTTTTCCCCTGTCTCCAGACCTGCTGCAAAAGCACGCTCTCCCTTGAGTCACAGGTTGAACTGCCAAATAATTGAAAACCTACACCCTCAGACCCCTGTGTCCTCAACATAGAGGACCAGCCTCTTGCAGTAGATAACACCAGTTAACACTGAGGTGACAATAAGACCTGCGACACCTTGCTGAATCTCTCAGTCAGAAAATGAAAAGTCAAAACTGAAATCATCAGGAGTGTGGCTGAATATGACCCAGCATGTGCCACCAGCATCCTGGCTTGTATTAGTGTGGCCAGCAGGACTAGGGCAGGGATCATCCCCCTGTACCTGGCACTGGTGGGTTCAGTTTTGAGCTCCTCTCTTCAAGGAGGACATTGAGGTGCTGGAGCATGTCCAGAGAGGGCAATGAAGCTGGGGAAGGGTCTAGAGCACAAGTCTGGTGAGGAGCACCTGAGGGAGCTGGGGTTGTTCAGCTTGGAGGAAAGGAGGCTCAGGAGAGACCTTACTGCTCTTGATAACTCCCTGACAGGAGGTTTGAGCCAGGTGGGGTTGGGATCTTCTCCCAAGGAAAAAGTGACAGAACAAGAGGAAATAGCCTCAAGCTGTACAGAGAGAGTTTTAGGTTGGACATTATGAAAAAATTCTTCCCCAAAAGGGTTGTCAAGGGCTGGCCCAGGCTGCCCAGAAAAGTGGTGGAATCCCTATCCCTGGAGGGATTTAAAAGCCATGTAGATGTGGTGCTGAGGGATGCAGTTTAGTGGTGACCTGGCAGTCCTTGTTTAATGATTGGTCATGAAGGTCTGAAAGGTCTCTTCCAACCAAAAATTATTCTATGAGTCCTGCTCCAAGTATGCTACACCTGAGGGCTGAGACCAAGCTCAGGTCTGAGACTCTTCTTGGCCAAACATTGACCTTTTTGCTGGATGCACTGAGAGGTCTCCCATTTGCCCCTCACAAGCTATTTCTTAGCCAGCAGTCACTCCTTTTCCAGCCCAGGCTCTCCGAGGTAGCAAGGTTTTATACTTATTCATAAATGCAAATCATATTTCCTAGTGTGTAGCAAGCCAACCAAGTGCCCTGTTCCCATGGAAACAATTCAGATGCATTTATATGAATGAGCACTTTTACAAACTTCCCAAAAATCCTTTACAACATCACAATCAAGGGCAAACTCAGGAACTAAACAAACCAAGCTCTTAAACCTCAGTAACAGCTGTGGGGAGGTAAATAGCCATGCAGCAGTGGCGGGAGATACAAGAGTCAGAATTTCCACTGATGCTGGCTTTGAGCAGCCACAGACAGAGCAGTGGGAGACAGACAGCAGGCAACAGTAGCATAAGCAGAGGGAGCCTGGATAAGTTCTTTGCCAATAGCTTCTTCCAAAGATGCTATCAGGTTTTGGACTACTGTACATGGTGGTGAATCTTCCCCAACACAGACCTCACTCCCCCACAAAAGGTTCTCAATCACCATGAACCCTTGTGGCAAGCAATGGGGGACTTTAGGGGATCGGTTTTCATTACAGGGTTGCAGACCAGCACGAGGGACTGAATAGGAAAGTGAACCACAGGCCAGCAAGGTCCCACAGTGCTCAAATCTGCTTCAACAGAAATGCTCCTGGGTGCAAGGGAATCCTTTGGATGAGAACATAGCATTGATGTTCTCCTCTGCTGGGTCCAGTGCTCAGTCCAAAAGCAAAGCCAGGGGCTCAAGTCTTTGCCTGCTCTGTAAAGAAGGCTGTGAGGCAATGACCACTTTACAAGCTATCATTTCTAGCATGGTGTCTGGACTGGTCCTCCAGTGCATAACGTGAGTCACCCGACCCCGAGTTAGATATCCAGAGCGAGAGAGGACCCTGTATCTTGTCACTGGCAGCAGAGGACCCCAGCTGTCCTACTCACATGTCCATCTAAGCTTTACATGGCTGGATCAGATGGGGTGAATCTCACCCCCACTCTCAGCAGAGCAGACACTGCTGATACCATATGGCTGCCAAGATCAGGAGAGCCACAAACAAGCCCAAACTGCTCAGAAATGCACACCAGCTTTCTACAGCGAGACACTGTCCCTCTCTCCTCTGTCATAAGCTCCAGTACTGGAGAAGAGGCAGCAAAGGCCATCCTTAGCTGAGGCTGTTGAGTATGCAGATGCTGCTGGTTCTTTGCTGCTACAGCTCCAGATATAACTCATGGCAACTTGCAGTGCCACTGCCATCACACAGATGTCCCTGTCAGCTGGGACAGTGACCATGAGAGGGTTGACCAAGCAGATCCAAAGATTATGTTCCCAGTTCCCAGCTAACCCCATTCAAAATCCCTCACACTTTGAAAAGCTCTTAGGAGGCAGGGAGGATGGCTTCTGGAGCCTGGCTGCAAGCAGATTGCAACTCAGTCTGCCAGCTGTTTTCCTTCTTTCACAGATATGTTTTATTGGGCAGTGGAATGATGAGACTGTTACTTCCTTCAGCTGCAATTTCAACAGCAACTCTGCAAACACCACCTTATAAAATAGAGAATTTCAAAGCAACAGATTGTCAAGATTATAAGATTTGGACCAGCACCTGCCAAATAACTCACGCAATTTTCGGAGATGGGATCGCTCTAAGCAGCAAAACAAGTTTCAATGCTTCAGTAGGAGAAAAAAAAATGAAGTCTTTCCTATTATAGATAATTCCTTTATTTGCATATCAGCTACAGAGTTTTTGAAATTCATTTTAAAGCTGCACTAGAACAAACTTTTCACAGCAAAAAAAGTGAACTGGTAGCACTCCAAATGGCACAAAGAGCAGGCTGTGTCTCTGTGCTGCCAGCCAGCACTAGGCAACGGGGATCCAAGCTCAGTTTTTGCACATGTGCTCCTGCACTGTTCGTTCCAATTTACAAACCAGAAATTATTTTGTGAACTACTTCAAATGATATACAAGTGTTAAATCTACTTTAAATTAAAGACAAGTGTAACCAGATTTTAAACTGCTTATAGATAATTCACTACAGCAAAGCAAAACTAATCCTGTAAATTTTGGGACAAAAGTAATAGCTCCCATGGTTTGCAAGCATACCATAAATCATTAAGACTGACAGATATGGGGCAAATTTGCACTCTGGATTAGTCCCAGCTTCACCCATAGTACTGCATTTGTTGTATCTACATCAGAGGAAACTTCTTACATAGAGAGCAATGAATTCCCAAATACTATTAACCTTCAGAAGTTGTCACAGATCACTATGTGCTATAAGCACCAGGCAGATTTGGCCCCCTTACTGAATTGTCAGAGGCCACAGTTTGGAAACCACTTGTTTGTACCAGGAAAGTTTTTCCTCCTTGAAATCAAGGTGAGATGGGCAGCCAATAGCTTGCAGTGGCTGATAGCAAGGCTTGGTACTCACTCTCACTGCAGGGAGCTCCTGGGGCTCTTAACCTGTGCAAGTACTTCACCTAACAACACATTTTTCATCTAAAATCTGCACAGCTATTGTTTGCTGCTAAATCAGACCCTAGTGCACCAAGTGTTCCTAATTTGGGGGGGAGAGGGAACTGAAATTAACTAAAGGCTTTAATATATGATGACAACAATTATCAAAATGTCATAGATAATAAGCAATCCACCAGTAATGGGTTTGATCTGCAACTCCATATGAGTCTGTCAACTTAGATTTCTGAATTTGCATTGATTACTTTTTGCATATACCCAGAGACTCCTTCAACCTCTCAGATACTGATGTGTAACAATTTCCCCATCTCCAAAGTTTCTGAGGCTCTAGAGTTTTAAGAAAACAGGGTTTTCAGGGCTTTTCCAGCTCTGTCTGACTGTCACCTGCTGTGGAGGTGCACTAGGAGGAATTCCTGCAGCCACACCAGAGCCTAGCTTGCTGCTTGAGGACCATGAATCATGACTCACATTTATTTAAAGGAAAAGGGACAAAGACATCACTCAGTGCAACTGGAGTTAAAGGACATGCACTTATGTCTGTAGTAAATCTGGTCTATACATAATATCTATTAAATTCTTGACCAAGCTGCAGGATTAATTTCTTTAGAACATGACCAGCATGTGCAGAGAGGAAAGATTCAGGGCCCACTCCACAAAAGAGAGGTTTGGGTATCCTCCTTTAACAAAAGGCTGTTTGCAGTGGCTGTTCCCTGTGATCTGAAGAGAGAGTCGTTAAAGTTGCTGCCAGGTTTCATTTCATAGACTCAGACCATCCCACTGCTGATGGCACAGGCCCCATACACAGTGCATAAATGTTTCTACATCCGCAAGAAGTGTCTAAAGATCCTCTTAGGAAATAGCATCAACGCAAAGATTCTGAAGAATTCAGCAAGCAGATGTAACCATCCTCTTCCTCCAACTATTTCATTCCTGTGGAAGATAGTACTGCACAGGGCGACACAGCAGAACTAGCCCCTGCTAACCTTGTTTTACTGCATGCTCAATATAAGATCTTAGCTAAGACAGTCTCACTGATCTGCAGTTTATCTATCCCAAACAGATGAGAGGAGCCCAACGATGTGTGTAAAAGCATTTATTATGGGCATTTGTATAACAATAGATTTGCGAGGCATCATCATGTTCAGGCACTGCTCAATTAGACTGGGATGGTGACAGTGGCTGCCCTAAGAGAATTCATAATTGGAGAGGAGTAAAAAGGAAACCAGAGTGTGCCCAAGTGGGGAAGGGCAGCACTGTGACGTGCCTGTGGTGGCAAAGGACACTGTGGCAGGGAGAGAGATGAAGCTCTCTCATGCTCCCTTATAACGACCGATCAGGTCATTGTAATGACCTTGTCAGATCCCTTGTAATGACCCCACCATGCCTTGAGACCTTCTGCCACTGAACATGATACACTGATGCACACAAATGAAAAGCCAAATGCAACACGGAATTATCATCTTGCAATAAATTACATTGGAGGGTTTTTCAGTATTTGTTAAAAAGCATGCAAAAAAAGAAGTCTCTTCCTGGGACCAAACTCCCTCATTTCCCCTCCAGAGCTCCCTTCCCCAGCCATTGTCCAGAGCAAACAGCCAGACCTTAGAGCAGGTTGCAGCAGTTGTAAATAGCAATGCTACCTCACTGACCCCTAAGGCTGCTTCTCATCGACACCACAGTAAATGGGAGCTAAATAGTATCCCTGATCCCAAACAAGCCGAACCCAGATGGTGCATGAGACATTCAAGCTGCTTGCTTTTGTTTTTCACAAGTCTTTGCACTTGCTCTGAGATTTCTGAAAGCCCTTTGACCTGTCTATGCAGCCACTTTAGGTCCCAGGTGGAGATAGCCCCTGGGGAATAGCTTTTTGTAATACAGTCTCAAACAACTTGGTAAAAGAAAGAGACCTCAGAAAAACAAAACAAAAGAAAAAAAAGAAAAAAGTAAAACAAAACAAAACAAACAAACAAAAACAAAACAAAACAAAAAAACCCCAACAAACCAACAAAAAAAAACCCCACCCCAAACAAACAAAAACAGACAAAAAGTTCCACACACCACCAAAACAATGTAAATGATCAAACAGCTGATATGATTCAAACGCCCAAAACAGCCTGATATCTTAGAGAGGGGCAATGTGGACATCAAAAGGCTTTCCCATAAAGACAGTACTTAAAACAGGGGTGATTTCCTTCCAAATTGGTTCACTAGTCCATTATTTTTAGACTACTACTTTGCATCTATTCCACTTGATAGGCCAATTCTTCCTCTCAACCACATCCCTCAGGGAAGTCATACCCCCCCCCCCATCTGCACTTTCCCCATCTGCTTCCCTGGGAACAATATCAGCTGCAAATCCAGATTTATGACTTGGCTAAGAGAAGAGAGCTAAAGAAAGCAGACAAGGAACAACTTGGCCAAACAAGATATAGCTGTGATCAATAGCAGAAGTGCCAAGTGAACCGCTGGAGAGGGAAGAGAGAGATTCAAATGGGCTCTGCCCAAAAACATGTGCTGATGTGTGATGCTTTGGTAGCACTGGAGAGAAATACAAAGTCACATCCAGTGAACCCTGTTCCAGCCCAATGGCTCTAAGCACTGCATTGCAATATAGCACCCTAGCAAGAAATGTGACAATCTGGGGCATGTAAACTACAAACCAAAGCAGTGTTTTATCATCATGACTCTAGAAGCTGGAGGCTTGGGAGGTTTTATTGCTTTTGGTGTTTTTCTTAGCCATTCTGGCTGGTGACACCTTGGTGGGGCTTCCTGTGTTACAGCCATCTCCTCTTTCCTTGCTACCCCAAAACAGTGGTGATGCAGAAACCAATCTCCTGCACTGAATGAACAGATGAAAGCCTCTGCAGCCATTACTCAGTAGAGCTTGTCTAAAAATAAAATATTTAAACATACATATATTTAAAAGAAAAATACTCTCCCATGAGCTCTAAGGCTGAGTCAGGAAATTGAACTGGTATTTGTTTCCTACTGACATCTTTTTCCCTTGCTTCCACATAGAAACCAACAGCATTTCCTACCAGCTCTATTCCTTTGACACTTCTCTGTAACATCATCAAGGAAAGCACTTACTTCTCCAGTACATTTTACACACAGACACACAGTACAGGTCCGTATCACTGCACAGATGCTCTTGGTGTTTTGCCACTGAGGCACAACCTCAGGCAGACATAACGGCCCACTTTAAATGTCCAACCTGCAATGTCAAAGAGCCTAACAGGCATTCACCTTCAACTGGGTGGATGCGCATGACAAATGCAAGCTTCTGACTGCACAAGACAATGATATATATTTCCTTTAATATTTTTCCTCTAATGTCTGTCTTAAAGGACATGGTATCCCAGGATGAAGCCCCAGCTCTAGACAAGCTAAAATATGCTACTCTTTCATCTCATACACCTTGGTTCTGGTTTCCATCTACATGCTGTGCAGGGACTGCTTAGCACTACAGGTAGGTCTGCATTCATTCCGCTCAGCTCCAAGATACAAGCTACAGCACACAGCTGTAGTCATTGGGACCCACCTCAAGAAAAACAAAGCTGACCAGGAAAAAATTTAACTACCTTAGAGTGACTGAAGTGTCCTGTGGAAGTTCTTGCCTCTCCCTTCCTATGCTAGATAAGAAGCCAATTTCAGGTGCTGAGACTACATGGGATAAGTCCAGGCTGACATGTGTGTTTAGACCCTGGATACAATTAATTAGTCACTTTCTGGCCAACGACCTTGGCTGATACACTTTACAAGGTTAAGGCGAAAGAAAAACATTCAGAGTTTTCACACAGGAATGTCAGAATTCCTGTGGTGGAAGAGGCCACAGGCACATTTAGTCTAGTTTAGCAGTAAGATTTAAACCTTATATCTTGCTTATGCAAAATGGCTGGAAACACTTCTCTGTCCCCAGCTGACTTCTCTTGATGAACAGCCTTTATCACTTTTATTTTGGTTACTGTGAACACAGTTGCTATTCTGTGCCCTGATGCAGTATCACCAAGATCCAAGGAATTAAACCAGCCTGGGAAGTGGCATGGACTAAAAAAATAAATAAATACCAGTTTAAGACCTGCCAATTGAAGAATAGAAAAGGGTGAAAAATACTTTGGTGGCAGTTTGAAGAGTGGGGGCCGGATGGTGTCATAACTCATGACATAACCAAAACTCCGGGAAATACAGAATTACCTCACCACAAGCTCAAATTAAACCTCTTCTCTAACTAACCATGATGTGGCACAGGCTGGAGGTGCTGGGAAAGAAGCAGCCTGTGCACAGCAGGCCCTCAGCAGAGCACAGCACTACACAGCTTCAGGCGCTGGCAGCTGTAATCTCTCTCTCAAAATAGCACCTGGAGTGAGCACTCCCAAACAACATGGAGATAGCATGCAGAGATTAAATGTGACATTGGAGCAGATCCCAGGTATCTTCTCAGCTCTGATATTACAGTATAAATCCCATAGAATATTTACCACATTGGAAAACTAATCACATCTGAAATTAATTAATGGGTTTTCCCCAGGGGATAAAAGCCTCCTCCCTTTCCTGCACCACACAAGGATCCAAAAATAGGACACAGAGCTCTTCATTTCAACCTATTGTTTTGTAGGCACCCTGTGAGGACATGGAGCTAAATGGCTGTCCAGATGGAAACAGTCAGGCCACTACCCAGCAGTGTGGAGGGTAATAACGCTAGAGGAGCCTGTGGAAACCAGAGCTTCCCTCCACGGCAGGACCCTCCTCCTCCACGGCCAGGACACAGGCAGAGCCATTTTAGCCAATATGTGCCATTCCTGGGCTGAGACAGGCACAGTAGCATCAATCAAGGCATCAGAGCAGCAAAGTAATAAATGAAATTTCAAGGAAAACAAGAATGACTTGCATTAAACCCAAAAAACTTCAGGGGGAGAGGAGAGCAGAGCTCCAGCCAACCTAAACCACATCTGCCTTCCTGCAAAACAAGTTAGGTACAGGGCACTGAAAGCAAAGACAACTAATAAAAGATAATTAGTGTGGAGACTGGCAAAATTATAGCCACCTGCACCCAAGCTCTGATTAAGCACAGCCTTCTGAACTATAATCTTCAATGGTGTGCTAGTGGTTTGGGCTCAGACCCAGTGTCTTCTATCCAAGTTCTGATTAAATAGGAATCCAAGACAATTCCTGGAACCCTTTTGACATGATACTATTCCACAAAGAAAGCAGGCTGAGTACAACAGTGTGGTTTGAGAATTTCAGGTGGATTCTTTCAAATTGTTTAATTGCAAGAGGAACTAATGGAGAGCAAATACCATTTTCACAGTAGTGGCAAGGTTTCAGTGAGCAAGCTAAGATACCTTAGAGGGACAGAGCCTGGGAAGAAACATTTCTTGGGCATTTTGTTTAATCCCATGTTTCTTTCTGCTCCTTGCCTTTCTCTTCCTTTAAGTGATTTTTTTCAGGTGTCTGGTTTGCCCTTGATTTGTAGCTCAGCATTTAACTAGGTTGTTTCTGCTCTGCAGTAACTTCCTGCCACACTGCTCAAAGTCAATCCCACAGCTGACAGAAGAGCCCTGACCACAGAGACTTACACTGTTATTTAATTCTTCTCAGCCTGAAAGCCAAGAGCTTGTGACCCTTCCTCACCTACTGGGGACACTTTTAATTTTTTTACATTTATAATCTTTGAAACATTTAAAGGTTGCAGAGGAGTGGTCTTGGAGCAGCACAGCCTTATGATGCTTATCTACCTTGGGGCTGCGTTTGGCAGCTCACCTCCAGCCTGGACTACAGACCACAGCCTGTCTATACAAACTACTTTACACCTACAGACTCTCCCTCCTCCTTTCCCTTCCTAGTCAAGATTTGTCCCCTTCTTTGCAAAAACACTGTCAATATGTCTACCCCTCCCAAGAAAACCAAAAAAGGGTTTTGGCACAAGAACTCTACCTTGCCTCATGCCTTCTCCCCACAGGCTCAGCCTTTGCTTTAGGCACACTACCACACAGTCATTTTTGTTGGAGCCCAGGCTTATTTTTCAAGAGTCCTTGGCCCATGAGTGTATTTGTAGCAGACTGTTTTAAGACCTTGGTATTTTCCCTGCCTAAATGACCCACTGCCTCTTGGTTTATCTCCCAAAGCCCAACTTGGGACCCCTCTTCACACCTACTGTTAAGTTTAATAGTTTATTTAACAAATTTTATAATCATGACCTTGAGCAAACTCATCATGGCTCTTGGCACTTAATCACTCCTTGCTGCACAAATGACATGAGCCAGCTATGCAGGGGAGTATTTAACCAAGTAACCAGAGCCATGTCCTCAGCATGGTCAGCCTGGCATAGAAAAGAGTATTTTCCTTGGTGGCAAATACGTGGCAGGCAAATTGCTTGCAATCTTACAGCTCTGTCTTGCCTCACTGTCAGCAGCATCTGCTTTGAACAAAGCAATCAGAGTATGACCCTGTGCATTTCCCATTCCTGCCCTTTTAGTCTCATTTACATCAAAGACTACTTGGATTTATGCTTTTTGCAATATTTTATGTCTGACAGTGCATCTTTGCATCAATAATAGGCTCCATCATCTGAAGCACATAATCACTTTCATGGCCCATTTCTTGGTAAGCACTGCAAATAAAGTACAGAGAAGACTTTTCAGTCTCTTCTTGTCTAGTGTTTTTTGCCCATAGATGTCCAAGCACTCTGTAAGCCAGAAATACACAGCAGTCAGCTGTGTATGGCCCCAGCCATTAAAACAGAGGAAAAATGACTTGCAGATTTTCAAAGTCTGAGAAGTCCACTCTTCTGCATGCTGCATTAGGAGGTTGGCTAGTAAATGCTACAATAACTAGACTATAAACCAAAGCAATCTGATCTGCTACCACAGGAACACAGCTGGAGATACCTTCTGCCCTCCCCTCTATGCACAGCGTGGCTTTCCCTGGTGACTCCCCAGTGTCCTTGCTCTAGGGCTCCCCAGTAAATCCCTATCAATTATATGGCTCAGATCCCATGCAGTTCCTTCAGCCTAGGTGACTAATAAACCCTGTAATGCTACATCAGCATCTTAAAGACAATTTAAACCCTCCTCTTCACATCCTATGCCTTCTCCAAAACCTCCTCAGACGAAGCCCATGCTACCATCTCCTCCTTGATCTCCTAGACCTGACTTCATTCTCTCTGGAGTAAGCTTCAGCTTCCTACACTCATGAATCAGATGCTTGTTATACATCCCCTCCAGAGCCCTTCATTATTCATGCCTTTGCTTTTTTTGGCCTTGCAAACTTTTCTATTCCTTATTCTTCTTATTTCATTTTTTCCCCCTTTCACTTCCCTAGAGGTTGATAAATTCCTCCTCCTTTTCCTGGAGGATCCTATTGCCATCCACAGGGCTGGTGGTCAAAGAAATCAAAACACACCCTTTTTCTTACAGTGCTGGGGATGTTCCCCAGTATTAATAGGCATTTTTCCCTCCTAGGAGGTGCACAAATACAGAAAAGCTGAACACACTGAGCTCTGTAAGGGAGGAATTCCATAAAAGTTCAGAAAATATAGAAGTCCATCTCTTCCCAGAACTGTTATCCATGTTCTTAATTGGACTTAATGTTTATAATCACTCTGTGCTTTTTGAAGGGCCCCATTAAGCCACCAGAGAATAACTATGCAAAATCACCTTCATCTCTCTCATTTATTCTATTCCAAGAGAGATAACCATACAAATTAGCAAGAAGCCAATTACAAAGGACAATAAGTAAGCTGGAGATGGACAACTGAGTTGGTGACAGGCAAGGACTGCAGAAAGAGAGATCTAGAGATGCCAGACACCCTCCTGCCCAGTGAGGTCTTGAGAAAAGTCTGGGAGCAGGACTGAAGTGTCAGCTCTGACTGCTCAGGATCACAGGACAGAGCTCATGTTCATGTGATCTGGGGACACATGCACTGGTCTTTATGCACATATGGAGATGTCCATATGCATATCTCCATAAAGCACACATGGAGATGTGATAGGAAGTAAGTTTCGTCAAACTGGCCCAACTCTCTGCACACAGGATTTTATGCCAGTTCAGCTTAAAATAGTTTACTGAATTTTGATGTAACCAGTTACAAACGGGCACAAGTCCTCAGCAGAAGTTGGAAATAAAACTGAGTTAAGTTAAATGGCAGCAGTGAGTTATTAAACTTAGTTGCAGACCAGCAACCTCCTGGTGCCTGAAGTCTTTTCTGGAAACAGGCCCAAATGAACACTCAACAACAACCTTCCTTTCTTTCATTATTCCTGTTTGGGATTATTCATGGCTCTAATGCACAGGAGGCTGTGCAGAAGTCTCAGCTCTGTTGGTGGGGACATCTAGCTTAGACCAGTACTTCTCTCTTTCTGATGATGATGCCAAATTTATCTCAAAAAAACCAACCAAACAAAAAAACCAAACCACCACCAAAACACCTACCAACCAAACCACAAAACAAACAAACAACAAACCACCCCAAAGCAACAATAGGAAAAAACCACCACATCCACACACACATGCCAGAACTAACACAAAGACCAACACAGCCCATCAAATACTTGGCATGATAATTTAGCATCCCTGAGTGCTGCAGACGCTAAGCGCCATGTAAAAAACATTGCTCAGCTTTTTGCTGCAGGCAGATCTGCAGCAACACTAACTTGCTGCTTAAGTCTAAGGTCTGTGAATTTTTTATTATGTGGGTTTTTTTCCCAGCTATATATTAACAGCATCATATGAAAATTGAGATGGGGCTCCACATTCTTACAGGCATGCACTGAACTGGATGATAGTGAAAACAGTTCAAAGAACAGAAGGCTCCAGGTCAAGTACCAAGAGAAAGAGATTCACATTGCGTGTGCGTCTGTATGTATATAGAGACACATACACAAGAACATCAACTTGGTCATGAAAAATAAGTCCTGAGTGGAGGTCTTCACAGGCTCCAACTTGTGCAAAACATCCAGAGAAACTGGACTGCTTCAGGGCTTCCCCCCACCCCATTATCTGAACTCCCTCACAGCACACAGAGGCAAGAGGAGCAGGCAGCATCTCAAACACACTGAGATCAGAGGATGTTACATGAGGATACACCATGTACCTGGCAAGCACAGGTTTCCTGCAACAGGTGTTAGTGATTTCTTAATGCCAATGAGGTGCAATGATACCATCTCCCCCACCCAGTTAATGGTGCTCTGGTATCCCAAACCTGGACAGTAGTGCTTATTTTGATAGCTGAGGATACACTGTCCAGCAAAGGCAGCGATCCCTACAAGGAAAACAAACAAACAAACCAAACCAAACAAAACCAACCAACCAAACAAACAAAACACCCACTCAACCAAACAGAGAAAGAAATAAAAATCTGTTTGCTTTTAATTTCATATTCCATATTTTGATCAATTTAATAAAATTTCTGCCCACCTAAGGATCCTTTTTCTAGAGGCTTCTGTGACTGTCTCCTCTTCCAGTTATCCCAGTTATTTGGGCTCATTCCCAATGGACAATTCCTTCCATGAGGAATAAATTTCTATCAGCATCACTGACAACTACTGGCTGCAGTTTTTCCACACAGGAGAAGCAGTTGTTTAGCACAGCTACTACTTCCTACATCAGGCCCAACATTTCAACAACATGTAAATGCCGACAACAATATTATCCAATGCATTTTTAAACTCACAGCTCTTCAAAGGACTAGGGACAATCTGAGCAACTAAAAAGAAACAATACTTACCTTCTATTCCTGCCTATTGTGCACTATGAAAGTGCAGTCCACAAATCCCTTTCCTTCTTTTAAACACTGGCTTCAAACACTCCTCCAAACCAAGACAAGAAGTTTTTTCCTCTCAGCAGTGAGTTTCTCATGTAAACCAAGTTGCTACTAAATTTCGCTGATTTTCTTCATTACCTCTAGATGCATCCCAAGCTCTTTCCACCACATCAAACCCCTTCACGAGGTGCCACCCTGGGACAGAACACGTCCTCCCCAGCCCTCCCTGCAGGCTCATGGGCTATGGAGCTCACACAGACTTTCTTAGCAGATTTCTTATTTGTACAGTCAAAAATGTTGATATCTGGCCTTTGATTTCTTTCCTCTCATGATTAATCTTAAACCATGTTTTGTTCGCATTATAAAACCATCCATTAAGATAGGCTCATTAATGCATTTCCTGAATCTTTTTAAATTAAATGGCTTATAAACTCTATTCTTTAATTTTGCCTTAGTAGGGTTGATGGATGAGCACTATAAATGACTGAGAAGGAAACAAGCCACTTGAGCTTAGCCACAGCTGTTATTAGACACAATAGTCCTCCTATGTCTGGATGGAAAGGGCAGTGAATGACTTTAGTGCCTTGCCTGGCTAACTAACCATCATAACAGTAGCTTACATAAAGCCCAATGTAATTGCAGTTCAAGAGGAAAGAAATCAGTAAAACTCCAAGCCCAACACCAGCTCAACTTACCATGAATGCCTGTCTTTCAGTCTGATGTCCCAGTCATCATGATATTCTGGGGTTAGATATATTAAAGATGCATTCACCAAATATTATCAACAGATTGAACTCTTGGCTATATCTCACTTCCCTTCTAGTGACCAGGTTTACATGCACACCTGCAACATGTATTCCTTCCTCTGCACACACATCTGGGCAGTTTTCAGCAGCTAAGCAACAACGACACCCGAATGTTCTTTGCACCCCCATAACCATAAGCCACACAAGCGTTGTGAAGGCTTATAGCTCAGCTGGTTCTGAGGAGTGTATGAATAATCCTTAGGTCTCAAGGGGGCTGGTTGGGTTTTCTGTGTAAAACTGGGCCATATCCTCAGCATTTGCTAACCTAGGTCAGACAGTAGACATGTAGGAGTCAGGCTGAAGTGCTTCAGAACCTATGACTGTGTTACAGAGAATGACAAACGAGATGCTACTTTTTCTGAAAAAGGTGCTCACCCCAAGTGGTGGCAGTCCCCGGTGAGGGACCACTATCACCTGGGAAGAGTTGCATTTCTATAATACTCCGATTTGCCACTGCATTCCCATTATTTCCATGCAAAGAACTAGGAGATACTCTAAGTCGAAAGAAAACAAAACCTACCCATCTCTTACCATAGATGGTACCACAAACTCCAATCTGAACCATCTTTCAGTTCAGAAATCCATCCTGCAAAAGCCATTTAAGAATTCAAATGTGCATCTTCCCTGAGGCTCCTTTTCTCCACGCTAAAAAAAACCACATAGAGCAAGGAAAAAACTGTTCTCTAGACCCTTCACTAGCTTCACTGCCCTTCTTTGAGCACGCTCCAGCCCCTCAAGGTTCTTCTTTTAGTGCGAGGCCCAAAACCGAATCCAGTATTTGAGGAGAGGCCTCCTTAGTGCCAAGTACAAGTGGACAATCCCTGCCCTTGTCCTGCTGGCCACACTATTGCTCATACAAGCCAGGATGCTGTTGGCTTTCTTAGCCACCTTGGCACACTACTGGCTCACATTCATCTGGCTGTCGACTCGCACCCCCAGGTCCCTTTTCACCAGACAGCTTTCCAGTCACTCCGCCCCAAGCCTGGAGCATTGCAGGGGGTTAAAGCTGAACATGGGCTTGTGACCTTTGTAGGAGCAGATATGCCCATTCCCACAGTGAAAGCTGATGGCAAGACTTTTTATAGCTGGGATCCTCAGACAAGCAGGGCACGGGGGAAATCAACCCTTCTCAGACACTTGCCAAGTGCTTTTAACTGTGCTGTTTGTTCAGTTTTTAAATGCCTGAGGGCATCGTGCTTGGCTGGTAATTTTACACAGAGACTTGCTACAGAAGAGTTTGGGCTTGGGATGCAGGCAAAGAGTTTATGCTGCTGAACTGAGCAGTAAGTGAGAGGGAGAAAAAAACTATGCTTAAAACCAGGTAGTCTAAGCAAAGCACATTTACATGCAGAATCCACATCTCCCTTCAGGGATTAATTACAGAAGGAAAGGAAGTTTGTTTGGAAAGGTAGATTTATTAATGGCTATGAAAAATAAGGACTTACCAGCATTTTCCCCAGGTAACTAATACACTTGTTGCAGACTAAGCTAGATCTTAGTTTACAGGGCAAAGGGTTGATGATCACAGTTCAAAGCAAGAAAAGAATGAGCCAAAATTCAGGCTGGTCTTAACTGTTTCGAAAAGGGCCACAGGCCACTACAGGACACCACTGTTTAAAGGGAGCTTGCAGTTTTTGTGATTTGTTTGTTCTCTAACCCAAGTATGTTCAAACTGTGATTCTTGGAGTTCAGTTTGTTTCTGGATGAGAATTTCCGAAAGATCATGAATGACTCTAAACACATTCAGTAGAGGAACATCTAAGCTAATTATCAACTTCCCATATACTGAGAGAGATTAGATTGGATCCAAAGCTTGAGGTTCATGTCCCCCAGATAGTTGTGACAACTGTGCCCTTTCCCTGCAATTGCTGTTTTTATTAATTGCTGTACAGTTGCTTATTCCTAGGACAAGAGCAACACAGTTTCTCAGTGGGATTTCTAGCACTTTCCCAGGTCTGTCTGCTTTGTGTCTCACACCGCAGCTGCAATGAAGGGATGCTCAGACAGCAGTTCAGGCCCAGTGGGTGGGAGAAGATACAGCAATTCATGAAGATATCACAACAGACATTAGCAGAAAGGACAGACAGCAGCTTCCTGGGAAAACAAACTCTCCTCCCTCACCTCAAGTTGTATCTTTTAAGAATACTCACAAGAGAGAAAAATAAAAATCACTCTGACAGAAAGGGGTGTGACCAGCATGGACATTGCAGCACAGACTCTGCTCTCTTTCCCCTGGAGATTAATGAGCACAGGAACTACCAGTGAAATCACAGCCCTCGGCCAGACCATCCTCATTTGACACTTGGTTAGCAAGCTTACTGCTAATTGCCTGCTGGAGATTACACTTTAAAGAGGCTAAGAGTGCACCTCATTTCTCCTAAATCCATTTCCTCATCACCTCCCTGTAAGACTGAACCAACCAACGAGAAGCAAACACTCCCATGTGTACTCTCCTTCCCTCGCTAAAGAGCCACAAAGCCTCAGTTTCTTGCTCGCCTTGCTCCCCTTGCATCTCTCAAGGTGTTATCCAAAAAACTTAATGCTTCCTGTATTTTTTTTCTTGCAATATTAACAGTTCCCCTGTAAAGCCTCTCCACAAGTACCAGCAAAAGTTGCAAGTGTTGTGCACCATGTACACCAGCAGCCATAATGCCAACCTGTTAACTCTGGTGCTCACAGAAAGAAATAACCAAATATTAATACCCAGCATTTAAACCATAGTTATTTTCCTCAAAGGAGGCTATGGGACAACTTATTCATTAATGTTTGTTGACCATTTGGAAAACATAAATGAGCTATTTAATAAGAAATGCTTCCTTTCCACTGTCTCATCATTATCAGATGTCTCATTTTCATTAGATTAGCTTGACTAATGGGATCCTAAATCCTGATTAAGGACTCTAGATGTGACTTTCACACAATACAATCATAAAATTAATTCTAGTCAAAAGGATATGAAAGCGCTTTCCACTGGTAAGTGTAATTCTTTCAGAAACTATGTCAGACAAAATTTTCAGAAGGAAATGGTGTCCTTCTGGTTCCTCAAGTCAGCTGTAAAGAAGCTGTAGTGCTGTGTACAACTGAAGCACAAGTGCTTAAACATCCCTAATATATTCCAGCTGCAGCTGAAGTCTTTAAAGGAGAACAAAATT
The DNA here is from genome assembly GCA_024605025.1 of Megaceryle maxima. Lineage (NCBI taxonomy): Eukaryota > Metazoa > Chordata > Aves > Coraciiformes > Cerylidae > Megaceryle > Megaceryle maxima. The sequence goes on along the minus strand of JANHGN010012891.1, from coordinate 60,090 downwards.
CTCTATTTCTCTCTCTGAACCAGAAACTTTTCACTGTTGTTATTTCTGTATTGGTGTAGCTCGGGCAGATCAACTGCATCCTAATTAAAGCTCCAAAGAACTTGGTTGGGCATCTGTGGCAGCGTTAACTGAGCGCCTGCATTTCCCAGTGGCAATCCAGGCTGCTCAGCTGTTCCCATACACTCATCAAGTTACTGAGGTCTCTAATACATTTCTAATGTATTCTGTTCTAATACAGAAATGTTTCAGTGATCTAAGCTCCAACCAGAGAATTAGCAAAGAGGGATGAACCCTGCATGTTTGGAACACCTGCAGGTAGATTCTCTAAATGGGGATGGGTTTCTGTTCACAACAGGGCTAGGAATCTTCTGCCAAAAAGGACATTATTTCCTATTTGCAGGTGCTCATCTGATCTGTTTCTCTCTGCACCCACAGATGCATCTGTTATTGTTGTTACAGGATGCTGCACCAACAGACTAGTATTTTTGGAGTTTGCATGAATTATTCCACTTAATATGTGGGGATATTTTGCTCCACTGCTTTTAAAACTGTTCATTAAAACTGGTTACTATTAAATCTTATAAATAATTTTGTTCCTGATGAGAGGAATTTCCAACAACACAATTACCTGTGAGAAGCCAATAAAGGCCATAGCTATAGTGCAATAATGAATTTCTAAATTAAAGTTTGTTTTGCCCTTGAGTCAGAGCAATTAGCATCACACAACCTTCTCGCAGAGCGGTGATACGAGACTTCTCAGAAGCCACTTGTCAATGCAGTCAACAGCTCGCATTCGGGAGTTCATTGTGCATGATAAACAGCAGTTTAGACAAGCTCTAGCAACAGCCAGTCTGAATAATATGATGGCTTTGGTTAACCTGGTTGCTAAGCTCTGATAGAAGCATCAATTTAGCACCCTCAAAGACCTGAGAGCAAGGACAAGTTGGGAAATGCTGTACAGTGCGAGGGAAATGCTGTACAGGGAGCTGTGAGCAAGGATGGCTTAGCAGGGACAGTGCAGCAGGACAGCCCCTATTCCAGCACTTCCCCTTAGTTCACTGAAGAACTTCAGGTTCCTCTTCCCACATATATCTTAATGAAATTGTCCAAAATACTGGTGTCACCACTAGCTTCGACTGTTCCCATGTTTAGACTGTTCACAATTAGCACAAAAGGTGACAAATTATATCATGGTGTTACAAAATTCCATTCTGATAAATAAGAGAGCTACCGAGATTATTGCACAGAAAGTGTAATGGAATCAATTGCTTTAAGACTAGAAATACAACAGTTCCTCTCTTTTTCTTTTGATGATAAGCTTCATCATATCATTTTGACACATTCTTTGTCAAGAGCAGCATCTCGATCCTGTAAACCTGGAAAAACAGATTCCCCATTTTCATTTTTATGTCTAAAACTCCCAAAAGTTGGATCCTTCCCATCGCAACATGGTTCAAAGCACACATCCAACGTCCAGCATAGTTTCCCAGGCTTGGCATCACAAAAACTGATTATAATGGCTCCACTGATGCACATAAGCTTCCCCCACTCATTTTACAGTGCAGAAAGTACTGTAGTGAAAACATTTTACCTCTGAAGGTCAACAGGCCACTTGAACAGGGATTTTTCCTAAAAGATCACTCTGTGGGGGCCAACAAGCTTCACACTCTTACTGGTGTCTGAACTACTCCAAGGTTGAAAATACACAATCTTGAATATTAATAAATTCTGAGAGATTAACAAAGAAGGAAAGAAGAAGAAAATACAACTTTTGAGGCTGGAGTGGTGGGTTGCTAGAGCATTGAAACTTTAATTAACAGTCTTTTTCTGGCAGAACTGGAGAGACAGAAAATAGCTGTAGCACAGCAGTAGCATAGTTGTTTGCAAGTCTGTGTTCTGATTGCCACATAATAGCTCTGAATAACTGCAAAGTTCCCATGTATATTATAACCTTGGGAAATGCTCACCTTGCTGTGCTACTTTAAAGTCCTTAGAGCACTATTCCCTGTCAGCATTACTAGCAGAGTTTAAAAGCTAGCTTCATCTTCCAGGTTTGACCTCTTTCTTCATGACTAGATGTGGTTTTATGTCACACTAAGAGTTAAGAGCGTTCCCCAAAATTGTAGGAAAGTAAGCGCTGTTGGAGAATTAATAATTGAGTGAGGACAAAGCACAGCTTTAAATGTTTGGGGGTTTTTTCCCTTTGAATGGACAATACACAAGCACACGTACACGTACAGACTCAGCAAGCATGTATCATGTGGTGGTATAATGCTTTCAGAACCATTTCCAGGCCTTTTACTGTAGAATTGGTGCTGGATTGGAGATGATATAAAACAGGACTCACCAACCTTTTATCAGCTTGAATGCTTCAGGGAACCTTGACATGAAATAGCCACCAAGAAATTATATTTATAATGACACCCAAGACCTGCAATCTATGCCAAAAGTGTCCTTATCTCCTTTTGAACTCAAAATAACAAAAATTACTATCACTATAGTAGCACAGTAATTGATTCAGAGTCTTTACTATTAGTTCTCCCTCATCTCATCCCCAAATTATTAATAATGACCCATCAAGAAGTCCCAAAAGGGTGTCAGATCAAGTGGTGGATATAGCCACTTGAACTAGAAGTCAGCTTTGCAAAAGTCCTATGGCTGAAGGAATAAGGCTAAACTAATAAGGGAGGTAATGAATTAAACAAGCCATCTTGCATCAAGCTTATCCCACCTAATATCAGGACACAGTGTAGATAGGAAAAGAATTATAAATCACCTTACTGTCTCTTCAGGTTAAGGAAACGTTTCTACCAAATAGAGAATGTCTAACACATTCTTTAAAGATTATCTTATTTCTTTTTCATCTTTTCTAAGCAAGAAGTACAGCTTAGGGTTTATAAACAATGCATACAACTATCCCAATTTGATCCTTTGGAGCAAAGCATTTGCTAACATTTATGTTTATCTCTAAAAATTTTTATGCTATCTGTCTCCTAACATCAAGAAAGGAAAAAAAAAAGAAAAAAAAAAAAAAAAAAAAAAAAAAAAAAAAAACACCAAAAACAAAAAACCAAAGCTGAGAGGAGCAGCTTGCTAAAGGACTCAACCAGCAGTAAACGCTTCTTCAAACTTACCAAGAAGATCATCACAGTCTGTAGTGTTGATCAATGATCAGGGTATAAAAGAAGCACTGCAGAGAGCTGAAGACCTTTTCAGAGAAGAAATTTATATTCACTATGAAAGAAACATGTGCCAAAGTACTTTTCTAGAAGAGGATCTGACTGAAACCAAAATGACTGTAAAAGAGATTATATGACAAATATGCAACATGAACATTAATAAATCACCAATACTAGAAGTTATTTAATTCAATGGTTCTAAGAAGACTTACTGTAGCCTGTAACTGGGCACTGTAGTCCTCAGTACCTGAGGACTGGAGTGTAGCAAACAGATACCAGCTCTAAAACAGTTTTCAGAGAGAATTAAGGGAACCATGTAATTATGCATCAGACCTCTGGGAAAATCTGTGGAAATTGTAAAAAAGGGCAGAATGAGGGGTTACCTGGGTTCATACAATTTACCTCAGAAGAGTCAGTGTGGCTTCTAGAAAGGGAAGCCCTATTTTACAACCTTCTTTTTGAAGAAAGTCAGTATCTTTGGACAGACAAGTTGATCCAATCTGCTTGGACTTTTGAAGACTTTTGACAGTACCATCATCAACAGTTTCCAAGGAAATTTAGTAGTCATCAGATTATGATAAAATAAAAGGTCCTTTTATGGATAAATAACAGGTTACAAGTTAGGAAACAGAAAGTAAGAGGACTGGTTACTTATTACAGTGAAGGAAGGTCACCACCAGAGTATCCCAGAGCTCTCAGCTGGGATCTGTGTTGTTCATTACACTCTTAAATAACTTGGAAAAGCCATGAGCAGGGAGGTGAGAAAGTTTGCTGATATGATATTAAAGTTTGTGATATGAGGATATTCAGGATATTAAGGACAAGGACAGACTGTGAGGGACCACAAAAGACCTTTGTAAGACAGGGCAGCTAATAAATATGTGTGGGAAAAAAATTCCTAGTTTCACATATAAGCCAGTGTTCACATGTAAGCAATGGACCCTGCTGACCCAAGCTGACTATTGCCATTTGGATGCAAAGTCTTTATGATGTGCATTCATATGTATTCTCTATGGAATTGGAATATGGAATTCTATATATTTTAAATTTCTATACAGAATCATAGAATCACAGAATATTCATGGTTGGAAAGGACCTCCTAGATCACCGAGTACAACCATACCCATAACAAAAAACCACCTAAATACCCTGATCAAACACGACTTCAAAACCACAAAATAACCCCCTACATGCCTGCCACTAGACCATGTCCTAAAGCACCAGGTCTACCCATTTCTTAAATACCTCCAGGGATGGTGACTCAACCACCTCCCTGGGAAGGCTGTTCCAGTGCCTCACCACCCTTTCTGTAAAGAATTTCTTCCTAATAGCTAATCTAAACCTCCCCTGCCACAACATCAGACCATTTCCTCTGGTTCTGTCAGTAGTTACTAAGGAGAAGAGGCCAACACCCACCTATTTACAGCCTCCTTTCAGGCAGTTGTAGAGGGCAATGAGGTCCCCCCTCGGCCTCCTCTTTTCCAAACTAAACATACCCAGGTCCCTCAGCCTCTCCTCATATGACTTGTTCTCTAATCCCCTCATGAGCTCGGTAGCTCTCCTCTGGACATGTTCCAGCATCTCAATGTCATAGAAAGAGTGGAAAGGAATTGACTTCAGCATTCCTTCAAACACAGGATTGAGGGGCTGACAAGTAGAGCTAATAGAAGCCGATTTCAATGCAAACAAAAGGAGACAAACTTGTGCAGCTCATTGCCAGAGAATTTTATGGATGCAAAAGGCTTCAAGAGGAGACTGTAGAAACCACTTGGGGAAAAACACTGAGATGAGAATAGATGCATTTTAAGCAAGCTTCGTGTACACCTGCACTGTTCTTGTTCCTCCACAGGCATTTGCTTGTGGTCACACATAGCAACAGGATACTGAACTACACCTGGAGAGCATGTATGTGAAACCTGGGCAGATGGGGTCAGGGCAATCTGCCATCGCCTCTGCATGGGCTGTGTGTTGGACTAGCTGTGGAGCATTAGCTGGGTGTTATTTGAGAACAATAATGCCTCAATGTTAGAGATCTGTCTCTGGGATTTCCCCTGCCACACAGCTATATCCATAACTGAAGTCATGAATATGTGTTTTATGTGGCTGCAGGGGGCTTCTTGTCTTAGATAAGGCATTCCTGAGGTTTTATCTTCTTTTATGTCTTTTCTTCAGTTGCTCTCCTAATGTGATCATGACCAGCTGCCACATGATCTTGGAGTGACTGTCCTCAAACAATTTCCAGATATTTACAAATACTACTGAATGTTATATCCTTGGGAGCCAAACAGATCCCTGTTGATAGCAGACATTCTTCACTGTCAAAGTTTTTAAAATTCTGCAGCTCATCAACTACAGCTGACAGAGAGGTGTCAGAGTTGAAGCAGAGTGGTGTCAAGATATGAGAGCATACAGAGGGATAGGTGAGGCTGCTCTGTATGATGGGACAACTTTTTTTGGGTTGGGAGTAGGCCAATTCATATCACATGTTTGGTTTTTTACATCCAAACTCCTTACAGGATTTAGGTTCAAACTTAAAACTCCTTAATTCCTTATCATGTTGGCTTTCTTGCTTATGTTAGACTCAGCCTTTTGTGAACCAGCACGAGGAGTATAGGCAAGGCATGCAAGTTGATTCATCCAAGCTAACATGACAGTATAGACATGGCTTGAGAGTCCAGGGCATTCAACGTGACCTCCAAAAGTCAATCTAGATTATGCTTTTGTGATTCCAAGTGGTTTATAGCATATATGTCACACTTACATCTTCAGAACAGAGATGTGCAGAGATGCATAATGCTTCTGTGTACTGACTACAAGATCTAAATGTAACCCATTGTGAGGAAGTTTATTTCATGATACACATCAGCTCATCTTTTACTAGACAACAATAACCACATTATCAGGGATAGTCACTATCAACAACAGTGAAAGGTGTCATTAAAATACTGTAATTTCCAGTGCTGGGTGAAGAAGAAAGGTAGTAAATCTTACAAAAAATATTACTTCAATTTTATTTTGATTCAGGATGTCAAAATAAAAGAAACACAATAAAAGTCTCACAACCTAAAATAAAGTTGCATAACAGAAAAATGTAATGATATCTTTAGTTAAACTCTTTGAGCTAAAAGCGTATCATGCTTTGTTTAAATCCTTAAACTAGTACAGTTATTAATGTTGCAGAGAAAATTCTGGGTTACATGCTGTGTTTTGGAGGAGAAGGTACAGCAACTATGATATACCAAAATCAGAATGCCTCTGTGATTATACCAGGGGAAATTAATACAAATTGTGGATTGAAAATGCCTTCCATTCCAGCTAAGAAGCAGATTGCCTAGAACTTAATTATATAACAGGCAGTTCTGTGATGTTTTTAGTGCTTGACTCCAAGAGTGCTTTTATTGCAGAAGGCTCACGAGGATAACACAGGATCCTTCCTCTATTGCTTTGCTCAAATGCTCCTAACAGTGGAGTTAGTTCTTTTAATTCATTCTTTTAAAAATCAGTGGCTACTGATGTTGGTCATCTTTGAATAGGTCAGAAGAACAAACATAATGAGTATTATTGACTAAAAAATATTTACCCTTGCTTTGTTCATAGCAAGCAAGTTCCACCTGGAAGATCTGGTAAAAAGACACATTTGTGTTTCAGTTCAGCGCACTAACTAATCCATTTCTACTTAGATATGTCCTGCTGCCAGAGAAAGGATCATTTTACTACATGTAAACACTACTAGTGTAGACAGCTGCCTTTAAATGAGTTTGCCTAATTACTTTTATTTTCAATGAAGAAAACCAAATGCTTATAGTACACAATTTGTCTCATTCTAAAGTAGACATCTAAAATAGGTCAGATGAATCATGCCTTAAAAGAGGCTATTTCTCTCCATTTAATATAAAGGGAGTCTGGCATGACTGGCTCCAAATTGTACACTGTGTATGTCTAAAGTTAGGTGAGAGGAATCCCATCCCACCTGTTTGTACACTTAATAAAAGAAGAATACCAATATAGTATGAAAAATGAGCAAACTATCCCCAGGCTTTAAAACAAGTTGTTTTCATCTTGAGCAACTCAGCTCTTAATTTAGGGTTTGATTCAACTCCCATTGAAGTCAATAGCTGTATGTTTTAAGAGAAATTTAATGAGGCTTGTCAATTAGTTTTGTTTACTCTCTCATCAAGGGTACTTAACTAAATTCTATGAGAAATAGATAGCCAATGCTTAATGAGAAAGGATATTCTATAAATACAGGTTATACTTTGAACAGGGCTTTTTGTAAATTAGTTTTTTTTTCCTTCCATCTTTTAAATTAAATATATGAGCAGTATAGATAAATCTAGTGATAAATGTCTTTAATAATTCAAGTAACACTGAAATACAGATGTTACTTCTTTCCACAGGATGATTAGCCCTTTAATTAATATGTGTAATATAGTAAACAAAGTCCATCAGGATGTTATTGCTCTGTTTAAGTGATGACTCTGAAACTTGCTTTGCACTGTCAGTTTTGCAGAGCTCCTCAGTGCTGGACCCCAGATAACAATAGGCGTATAGTACTATTTATATCACAGAGTACAATGCAGTTGTAGTTCAGAAGTCTGATAAAAAACTTTAAGGGCCTGATATAGGTGATAAAAATGAATGGCTATCTAAATGCAACCATTGAAGATTGTAGCCTGGGTGTAATCCAGTCGTGATCTCAGTGTGGGAAACTGAGGAAACAGTGGGCATGTACTTATATGACCATGAGTATGACATACAACCAGGAGCATATGCTGGTACTAATGGGAAAGATGGAGTCTAATCATTTGTGTTCTCTTTCCTCCCTGCTGAATTCATGCTAAATATGGAACTGACTTCACAGTTCATTGATTTGAATGTGCAACTGGTACAGAGGTCTTGAAGGAGAAGACAGTTGAAGGAGTTAACATCTGAGAGAGATTAATGAACTCTGGAGTTAAACTCTAAACTTCTGTTCTCTAATTAAATTTGTATTTCTCTGAAAATCTGCTTCAGACTAATACATCTTTGAGGTTCCGAAGCTAGAACACTTGCAGGATCTGTGTGAGCAGTGTGAGAGAGAAGGCTGTCTTTCCTTGTCTCTGTGCTGAGAACTGTGCATTACAGGTTCCCCAGTCAACCCCTGTTTGACAACACTGGTGCAAAGGCAAAAGAGTCAGCTTGGAAGGATTCTTTTAAACATTAAAAACTGAAGTAGCAACTCTGCATATTAACAACAGGATTAAATTTAAAAAACTGGATCAGTATGGATGTGGCTGAAGGCAAAAAAGGACTCTCCAGTGTACCTGGTAGTAAAAGAAGAGAATTTAACTAGATGGGGAAATATAAGCAGCTTTGAGTGGTTAGAAACAAAAATGATGTAAAATCAAATGCTTTTACTTTTATTGTCCCTACCCCCTTCTTGTGGCATGAGATCTTTGCTAAACAAGCAGTTCTTCTGTAGATTAGCTCTGCTGTGGCATTCTTAACTTTCATCCATCCAGCTTCCTGGCTACTTTTGATTGTGGCACCAAATCCAGCTGCTTGTGAATAGTCAGTCTGTGCAAGCATGTAAGGGAGAACTGTGCGCTCAGCAGAGCTCTTTAGTGGGGAGTACTGAAAATGATAGTATGTAATGCTAGTAGGGTAACTACAGTACCTTTGATGCTCTCCTCCTGGGTAATTCTGTGCTTGAATTGTTCTAATTGTGTCACTCTGTATTTAAGAAAATTTGGTTCCAGGTAACTGAAACTCTGGGTCCTGAAGGGATGCAGAATTAAGAAGTCTTTCCTGTCACAATTGAATTAACTGCATTAGTAGTTTTCCTGCAAATTATCATTTTTTTAATGAATCTTGCAGAGTTGGCATTTCATACTGAAAAAAAAAAAAAGAGATTTGTGTGCATTAAAAGTGACAGTGCTATGTAATCCATTACTTTTTATTTTATTTTATAAGGAATTATGAAAACCAGAGAAACATTATCAATAATCCAGTGGGAGGGTGTTAGAGGCTTCATAGATATGTTGATATAACTACAGCATTTTCTGGTAACTTTGGTACAGTGTAATGCTGAAGAATTTATATATGATCTCATTTTCTTGCAATACCATACATAAATTTTGTCTTCATGTCTCATTACATGAAAGAATGATATACAAGTTTTATAGAACTATAAAGATAGGATGAGTTTCACTTTCTTAATTACTAGCACAAAAATGCTAGTAAAAGCATCCTGATGGTACAGGAGCTGGTTTAGTTTCTTGTTTTATTTACTGGCTCATATGAACTACATAAAGGCCTCTTTCTTGAGAGAAAATGAAAAATACAGAACCAAGATAGAAAAGCCTTAGTAATTCCCATGCTTTAAAGGCAAGGGGATTTATGTGAGTTGTGTACGTTCAGCAAACATTCATGTTCATCTACTCTGCTGGACTTGATGGGGGAAATGTTACCATGTGATCAGCATGGCAACAGTCATCACCCACTTGGTAAAATTGCACAATAATGATTTTGTGCCACATATAGCATGGATATTGTATGTAGTATCATAAGCAAATTTGCAAGGACTTGCCTACCCTGCAGGGCCTTTGATACCATCCCCACGGCATTTATAGAGATCTTTATATAGTGGTGCTGCTATACCTGACAGCCTGTTTTTGAGACCAGTTGCTGCCCCAGGAAATAGAAAATGGCACTGGTAGGACTGACTAATTTGCCAGGATTGACTACCTAAGTGTTTTAACACATTGAAAAGCAACAGGTTGCATTACCCTGGTGACACACTATTACTCAGCAACAACAGCAGCTGCCAGGAACACTGGAAGTAGTAGTACAGCTCCCAGCTGGACAAATAATTAATCTGGAGGGAGTTATGAGCTGCCTATCAACCTTAACTTCTCTCGTCTGTATGTGCAGCCTCTGGTGATGGTAGCTACTTTTTGTATGATATTAAAAATCATGATGTTGCTAGCAGCTGGACATGCTGTCCTGGGGATGGGAAGAATGGTAATGAAGAACCAGTCTGTTTCTAAGGTGGAACTGAAACATGCTATCCAGAAAAGTAATTTTTCTCTCTCTCCTTGATTTCCTTAGTACTGAGATGCAGAAGGTGCTTAAAAAAGAGGCAGAAATTATTCTGTGCATTTGCAATTAACCTTTGTCATGTATGGTTAGGTCAGAGTAGCAAAAATACTTTTTCATTCAAACACCTCATTCAAGATGATGAGAAAAACCAGTTCTTTCTCCATGCCCTGATGGTGACACATACCTGTTTTCCACCAGCCCTGGTGACAAAAAACATATCTGTATTAATTTAGGACAAGAAAGAGAATTTGTTAGCCAAGGTGTTTTGAGTGTTGTGATAGGCTGACCCTGGCCAGCATCTGAGCCCCCACTCAGTCTCTTGCTTACTTCTCCCAGGAGGGATGGGGAAGACACTTGGAATAGCAAAAGCTGAGAACTCATGGGTCGAGATAAAGACAGTTTAATAGATGAAGAAAAGCTGCATGTGTAAGTAAAGCAAAATCAGTAATCAAATCACTACTTCTCATTAATTGGCAGATGTCCACCCGCTTCCTGGGAAGGAGGACCTCAGCATGCATAATGGTTACTTAGGAAGATAAATGCTTTAAACCAAACAGATGTCCCCCTCTTGTACTTCTTTCCTTGAGATTTTATTGCTGAGCACAGTGTCATATGGCATAGAATATCCCTTCAGTCAGCCTGGGTCACTGTCCCAGATGCTTCCTTTCCCAACTTTTTGTGCTTCCCCAGCCTACTTGCTGGTGGGGCAGAGAAGAGAAAAAAAAACAAAACAAAACTATCCAAAACAAACAACCCTTGACGCTATAAAAACACTGCTCAGCAACATCCAAAACACTGGTGTGTTATCAATTCTGTTTTAGTCACAAACACAAAACACAGCAGGCTATGGGCTGCTATGAAGAAAGTTAACTCCATCCCAGCTAGACCCAGTACAAGTGATGTTCATGTTCTGCTACTGCTGAAGCAAAAGTCATCATGACACAAGAGGAACACCTGTGCTCAAAGATGTACCTATAGAGGAGACTGATGTGTCTGTAGAAGTGTCTGGGGATGGTATATCACTGTGTTAACATACATATCAATAAAAGTCCATAGCATGATAGATATTTGATTGATGCTTATCTAGGAGAGGACCATACCATTACACTCCGTGTTGTCTCCTTTTCTCAAGCAGAATAAATTATAATTGTACCTATGGATATGTTTTGTCTGCACTGGAAATTCAAGCCATCAAGCCTCACAGCTTGGTGGACACAGTCGGGGTTCCACTGCTGGGTAAAAGCGTGGAGGAAGCTGTCAGGGAAGCACAAGGCTAATGGTGTGGGGAGGAGCCCAGCCCAGGGCACGGCTTTACAAGTGGGGCTGATGCAAAGTTGTTTGGGTGAGGACCAGGAGTGGCTACACTGCAGGGGTGTAGCAAGGGGTGCAGCTCCAGGCACGGCTCCAGAGGTGAGGTAGGCATGAAGACATGAGGTCCAGGGTGGGGTGGGAGAGCAGCATGTATGCTGGCAAAACACCCAGATTCTGGCTGTGTGCCCAGAAAAATGATAAAAGAGGAAACCAGGAAAGGACCTACCAAATGACCTTCTTTATCTGGGAAACCTAACTTTGGCTTCAGCATGGGCTGTGCGATACCTTACTGGTGCATGAGATGGTGGAAGCAACAGCAATGACTGATGGTGGAACAAAACAGAGTTTGAGGAAGGCATATGCACGGAGCAATTGAGTAAGATAGGAGAATTCTGATCAAGCTTAGAGTCTGAAAATAAAAGAAAAAAGTTAAATTGGAACCTGCAGTATCCAGACCAAAAATTCACCAGCATCCATGAGTAGGAGGGAGGGAAGGAGAACTGATGAAAAGGATGGTGAGGCAGCTGTGGGCTGTGACAGACCATTTGCACAGAGAGGCAATGCCTAATCTGACAAAGTTTACTAGTGCATAGTTGACCCAGCAACATATTTGGAGTAACTTTGAAGTAAGAGAATATTTTTCACTAAGTCACTGATTTGTGTCATTAAGGTAAAGTATTATTGACATGGTTATAGGAAGCTTCAGCTCTGCTCTTGTGGATGATCAAACCAGAGTGATTTGTAGAATGGGGAGGAGGAAGTATTGATTGTTGATTTGGTTGAATGACAATCAGACTGTGTAAGTGTATGAAAGCAACCAGAAGGTTAGAAAGAGCATGGAAAAGCACTAGTACTGTGTCCTGAAGGGGAACCCAAAAGGAGGATTAAATAAGTCCCTGTCTTACAGCCTTGTTCAAATCTTCTACTGGATTTTTAATTCACATTACTTAATGACATAAAATTTTCTAGTATCAGTGTCATAGAATTATGTGAATCTCATTTAATAGAAAATAGTAAACATAAAATCTGTGTTCATGCCTGTCTTATACTACAGGAATAAAACAAATAATAAAGTCTGGTACTAGTAATTTTCTATTCATAAATTCTGCACTCAGACCTATCTGGAGATAGAGCTAGGCTTCCGAATGTGAAATTATCCTCCTGCCTTTGTGTGTTGTTACTACAGTTAGGAAACAGGACTTTGGATAGATGATTTGCACAACCAGGATATTCAGAGAGAATAGATATTTTTCTTCCAGTAAAAACAATCCAACAAAATATCCCTGAATACTGTCTAACTGCTTGCGCTACAGGTAAATGCAGTTTATATATATTGAGGTATTTGCAAACTGTCTGAGTAACTTTGTTAAATGGGGATCCACTTAACCATACTCTTAATATCAATAATTCGTTAGTAACTTTATGAAATAAGATCTTGATCCAGTGCAAAGTGGCTATAAATAAGAGGCATTGTTAATAATACTAGCTTATTATGGTCATGGGGTAATAACATAAATTATTGTTCAAAGTACAAGGTAATGGAGCCATTGAGGATTTTCCTTATCATCTCTCTGTTCCTCAGTTCCCCTGAATATTACTGTTATTTTCCACCCACTCATTGCTAAATTTCTTTCCTGATAAAAGGATAAACCCTCTATTTCTAGTGCAACTGCATATGATTTTACTGTAACGTTGGGTTTCTAGATGATTTTAATTTCTTTATTCAGTTTTCTTTAAATCAAATTGCTGCTGAGGTTTTTTTGGGTACTCTTTATGTGTATCTATGGGAAGAGTTTGTTTCTCTGTCATAATTACATATAGAAGCCTTTGCAGAAGACTAATGACATACATTCATAGAATCATAGAATTGTTTGGGTTGGAAGGGACCTTAAAGATCATCTAGTTCCAACCCCCTACCATGGGTAGAGACACCTCCCACTAGATTATGTTGCTCAAAGCCCCATCTAACCTGCCCTTGAACACATATGGAGAGAGGGCACCCACAGACTCTCTGGGCAGCCTGTTCCAGTGCCTCACCACCCTCACAGTAAAGAATTTATTTCTAACACTTAGTCTAAATCTACCCTCTTTCAGTTTGAAAACATTTCCCCTTGTCCTACCCCTGCACTCCCTGATAAAGAGTCCCTCCCCATCTTTCCTGTAGGCCCCCCTTAAGTACTAGAAGGCTGCTATAAGGTCTCCCCAGAAGTTTCTCTTCTTCAGTCTGAATAACCCCCACTCTCTCAGCTTTTCTTCACAGGAGAAGTGCCCCCGATCATCTTCATGGCCCTCATCTGGATCTGCTGAAACAGGTCCATGTCTTTCTTGTGCTGGGGCCCCAGAGCTGAACACAGTACTCAGGTGGGTGTCTCACAAGGGCAGAGCAGAGTGGCAGAATCACCTCCCTCAACCTGCTGGCCACACTTCTCTTGATGCAGCCCAGGATACAGTTGGCCTGATGGGCTGCGAGCACACAATACATCTCACTAAATATAGTATCAATGCAGGTATCCATTTAAATATTTGTGATTTATGTCACTTCAGCAGCTGTAGTGCTTCTATATAACAATCTACATGTCCTAGTATGTAGCTATGCTATGGATATTATAAATGGAACAGGAGGCAAAAAACTACAGTTATCTTAGAAATTAAGTTCAGCTTTATTGCTTTAATTGGAAGCTCTTGGAAGATGAAAATGACAAATAAGATAAATAGATAAATGTATAAATGTATAAATACTTGCAAAATTATTTAGAAACCAACTAGCATATGCCACTGTTTTTGAAGGAACCGTTTTTGAAGAAAGCAAAAGTTGGTTTTGTTTATTTTGAAACTCAAGAGAAGAGGGGAACTCATCTATCACCAGTTCTTATCTTCTCATGTCTCCTTGAGTCAGAAGAAAAGTCTCTAAAGGCGTGCAAATATATATGATATAAACCATGCAAATATACATGATATAGACAAGCACAGCTTCTTTGTCTGCATACTTGACTGAAAAATTGTTAATGTTGAGTTCTACATGAGAAACTACTTTAATACTGGTATCTCTATAACTGTTGGTAGGAGTCTTCTACAATTTGGAGACTATCCAGCCTGTAAAGTATTTTTGTGACTTACTTTTATAGGCTGCATTACAGTAGCATAACAAAAGTCTCAAGTTCTCCTGGGTTTTGTTCCTCTCTTGTCATAATCTGTTCTTCCTACTTTTATTGCTTCTGTATTTGCATGTTGCAGAGGTAAAATGATCTAAGTGATCAGGGTAATAAAATGCAAAGAAAGTCACAAAGCAAATTCAAGACATTTATTTTTAAGCAAATTTAAATCATTATTGAAGCAAAATTTACAGCCTATTAATGTTCATCCTAGACCATACAATATGAAACAAAATTAAGCTTCAAGGTTTCCAGGGCAGCTTTCATCTATTAAGTAGAAAATTAATCCAACACAGGAATGTAAACCGAGAGCATTAGAGATACTTAAAAATAACATATTATGAATGTTTCTCGCATTTTTAAGCTGCTAAAGACAACAGAAATTGTGATTATTTTACAGCAAGGACCCTTAAAAATCTTCAGCTCATTAGAAACTTACCTGTTCACGAGAGTTTTAATGCTCTGCCTCCTCCTGGCAGCTCTAAGTGCAGAAGACTCACTGGATCCCAGCTCTTCTCCACCCTGCTTCCCCCGCAGCCTGGTGCCGAGCTGTTGAAGAGTTAGGAAATTCATAGAATCATAGAATGGTAGGGGTTGGAAGGGACCTCTGGAGATGATCAAGTCCAACCCTCCACTCAGAGCAGGATCACCCAGGGCAGGCCACACAGGAACAGATCCAGGCAGGTTTTCAAAGTCTCCAGAGAAGAAGACTCCACAACTTCTCTGGGCAGCCTGTTCCAGTGCTGTCACTCTTCCTGTAAAGAAGTTTTTCCTCATGTTGAGGTGGAACTTCCTGTGTTTCACCTTGTGACCATTACCTCTCATCCTATCACAGGGCACCACTGAAAAGAGACCGGTCCCTTCTACTTGACACCCACCCTTCAGATATTTGTAAACATTAATAAGATCCCCTCTCAGTCTTCTCTTTTCCAGCCTAAACAGCCCCAGGCCTCTCAGCCTTCTCTCATAAGAGAGATGTTCCAGTCCCTTCATCATCTTTGTAGCTCTCCGCTGGACTTTCTCTAGTATTTCCCTGTTAATCTTGAACTGGGGAGACCAGAACTGAACACAATACTCCAGATGTGGTCTCACTAGTAAGCATCCCATCACTATGCTGCCAGATACAGCAAGGAACTGCATCCCTGAACTCTTCAGATAAATGGCTTGCATATCAGATCAGCATGTAGAGAATTGCTTTGATAGTTCATTCTATGGATAGTCTATAGTTCCTTTAAAAGACACAATTAGCTGCATCTATCACAGGATTTATAAAGGCGCTTTTTTTTTTTTTTTTGGTCTAGAAAAAGCATGTATTCAACTGGGTTTTTTTCACTCCTTTATTTTTTTTTTTAAATTTTAATTGATGCTTAGGTCCTTCATGAATTTCAGTGTATCTCTGAGGTCTTTATTTGGCAAAGCAGATTTTTCCAGTCCATATTGGCCAAGAACTGACACAGAATCTGTTCATGCTGTACAAGGATTTTTGGGGGCCTAAAAAATGCAGTTGCCTACTCCAACCCGTAGCAGTTGCTTTGTCTGCCTCATAACCTCGAGGACTGGGAGCTGCTTTTAAAAATCTATCTGTGACACCAGTTTGGCTTCCCTGATGCATTTGTTGGCCATTGAACCCCTCCCTGGAACCACAGTAACTGGATTCATTGCAAATAGGCATCCATGAACAGGAAGTTTCTCATTAATATTACTGCAAGGAATGGGGTGGAGTGATTAGAATGAAGATGCAAAATAGCTGCTATCAAGAGCAAGGATCAAAGAGAAGGTAATGAATGGGCAGGTTTGGTTGTTATTGCTTTTGAAAGGTGACTGAAGGGAAAACAAAGCAAAACACACACACACAAACTGTTGTAAGTTAAAGCTATTGGTCTGGATCCTCTGTCCACCAAGTTCATGCTGCTCTGTTTAAAACAATTCCACATTGTGGAAAAGTAATCTTTTTATTCTCTTCTGTGAGAACATAACAACTCAAAAGCTTTCTTCTTTTTCCTAAATTTAAACTGAAATCTCTCACTGTGTATTCTGGGTTTTCTTCTCTGTTCTTTAGTTTCTTTTCAAGCACATATTTTTTAAGCAAGACCTGTCTTTTTTGTTTTCTTTGTATCTCATTCAATAGAATAATTATACTAATATATACTCTGCCAATTTTGATGGCACAACAAACAGCACAGATTTACAATGACACACAGTAGCAATAATAAATGGTATGAAACATAGAAACATAGAGATGTCTGTGTTGGAAGTGACCTCTAGAGGTCATCAACAGAAGAACAGAAGCTTTAGTCACTCCAAATTTGAATTCATATTTGTTTTTCCCTGAACCTGTTGATACCATCCCAAGCAGAGCCAATGCCAGATGAAAGGACACATCCTTGCCATGGTGTGCTTCTGCGAACGTTCAGTGTGGTTAGACATGTTTCTTGGGTATTGCAGTCAGAGCGAAACCTAAGCCTTGTGGACATCTATAGCAAAACTCCAGCAAGGACTGGATCTCAAGTTTTAGCAGTCTTTGAGCTGCTGTATATAAAAGGAAACAAGTGTTCTGGGTCTTCTTCTAAGAAGAGATAAGCTACTCAAATGATCTGTGCCTTATCTTGCCCTTTTTGTGCAATGAAGGTGCTACTGTTTTGCTGATGTCACAAGGCTATTGAGGGATTAGATGGTATGGAAAACCCAAACTGACCAATACAGGTTGATGTGAACGAATGCATGCGGTTCTCCTGTGCCAGACGAGGAAAGCCAGAGCATAACATGTTCTCTTTGGACTTAACTGAATGGCACAGCAGTATAGACTCTTTACAGACCATTTACAGTCTGGGGGTAGAAAGATGAGTAAAAAAGCTCTACACATAGCCATCTTGTGGGACAACATAAACATATATGGTGTACAGCAATAGCAGTGGGATTTTTGTTGCTTTTACTTTCAGTTGCTTCTATTTATGTCTCACAGGATAATTTCTAGCTAGACAGACAGTGAATGCCAAAATAAGAATCTTATAAAAGAAGCACTTTCTTCATAACACCCAGATTTTATGGGTTGTAAAAAATCAACTCAGAGCCCATCACTGTAAAGTAGGAACAGGTTTTCCTCATGTACATAATTTCACCTTTATTTACAGTGAATTTTAATTGCTGGTTTATTACCTACCCAGTTATTCTACAGTCTTCACGGGAAATCCTTTGTCACACTGGATAACTCACTGTTGGGAGTAGCAAGGCTGCTCTACAACTAAGGTGAGCTGGGAGTGCAAAGTGACAGGAAGGCAGGCAGGGACAGTGTCCTCCTCACAGACAAGGCACAGTCTCACACTGCCTGGGCAGAGTGAGCAGAGTAGGTCCCATGGTGTAACCTAGCTCAGCCACATACCAGTGATTGACAGACACCAAAGTCTGTGGTTATCCAAGGTCAAACCAAGAAGTCAATTCAGTGCATCAGGGGCCGTGTCCATATCAGTGAGGTGCATGGCCAGGCACAGGCATACTCACAACATAGCTCTGACTAAAACCAGTACTAGGGTTTTGCCTCCTGACTTGAACTCCATTTTCAGATCACTTCTGAATATGTTGAAAATCATGTGCCAGAAAAGACTTTACAGATTGCCAGTGGTGCTTTACCTGTGCTCTTCAAAATATTTTTTTATGCAAGAGGCACGTATAAATATAGCTTAAATATTGTTCAGGCACATTTAATTTGTTTCTGTGTGAGCAAAATAGGAGACTGCCAAGTACAATCTGCATAGATGAGTGCCGGCAGTTGCATGGTTATCCACATACCCCCTGGAAGCCATGGAGCTGAACTCTGTGGTAGGAAGTTTATGCTGCTAAACTCTACTGAGTGGCAGAGCCTGTTAGCTTAGACTGGGTGGATGTGGCTGTCAAGCTCCTGAAATTGGCAGGAACCAATCTTCTGTAAAGCTCATATTTGATTTTTGTTTATTTTTATGTGCTGTTAAACCTGTATAATTTAAGTCTGAAATAGAGATTCTAATTTCATTAAAGAATACTGAACATTTTGTGAACAGGATCCAAAAAATAGCCACTGAAGGATTTGTTTAGACTTTAACTTAACCCATGAATCAACCACATCTGCTGAAACAACCTGTTCTCTGAGTGTTATTGTTGATGCTAAAAGGATTTAAAGTGTTGCTAAATGAAGTGAAACAGGAAAACTAATCTGCTGAGAGGCTCACTGAAGCTTTTTAGGTCCATGTTTTCACATTCCTCCTACTTAGTCTTTACATTTGGTGAACATTAAATGCTTTGGGGAAGGATGTGGAACAGTCAGTTCCCGCTTGTAGCAACTTAAATATTTTGTCTACATGTCATGCTCCCATTACAGTGAGTGGAGATGTAGTCAATAAAGCTAATGGACTCTAGAGGGGGATTCAGATGACTAAATAAGTTGTCTCTCTTGAAATGAGCCAAATATCAATATTTAGTTATTTAGGTGTTTGGGGTTTTTTTTAGGTGGTTTTATTTTTTATGGGTATGGTTGGACTCAGTGATCTAGGAGGTCCTTTCCAACCATGAATATTCTGTGATTCTGTGATCTCTACATTTTTCAGTGGGATTAACCATGTGCATCTAGTGTCCTAGGGTATAGATGCATCTGTACAAGGCTGGAAGGCTGGCAGATATGACATGGGGCACATGGGAGATCTATGTCCTTCTGGAGAAGCAGCTAAAGCTGACTTATGCCTTAGAGCATCTCAGATGGCAACTGAGCAACCAAACTATACTATTCCATTTAGATGCCTATATGTATGTATCTACAGTACAGAGTTGAAACCCATCCCTGGGATTTGGTTCTTAAGAAATTTTATACCATTATGTTGGTTTGTCTAACAAAAGTATCCAGAATCTCCCATAAAATATGTTTTTCTTAACAATGGTCTCATGACCCATTACTATCAAATATGGGTCTAATGAGTATAAACATTTAAACCAAAATTAATTTCTACAACCAAAAATATGCAGATAGATAGGGCAGGGTCTGTGGATTACACTTCACAGCCACACAAAGAGGTGTTATTAAGTCATTATAAATAGGAGAAAAATGTGTACCACAGAGTTGAGCAATACACCTAGTGAATAAACTACAGAATCAAAATAATAAACTATGACTTCTCCAAATACAAGAATAATCAAGCATATAAAAACAAGGATAATAAGGCATAAGTGCCTACCATATAAAGGTGCAGTGCCATGTTTTACATATCTGACAAAGTAAATATATTGTCCCAGACAAAATCAATATATTTATTGCAGCTAATTGGCTGGGATAAACAATGCATTAACTGTTTCCCAAAATGACTCTGAAATACAAAGAGCTCAAGAATTGTGCTAAATGCAAGTCCTTTTTTTCCCATAAAGTTCTTTTCTAATCAAAGGACTGCATGTAAGTGTGTCATTTTTATATCAAGCCTCAGTAGCACCATGGTGTATACCTTTCTGTTTTGGAAATGGCATTCTTCCAAAATGTGTGATCATCTGAAAGGTTAAATAATCTTTCGTAATTTGATTTGTCAGCTCTGTATCTGAGTCAGGAAATCAGCTCAGTTTGCGAAAGAACTGTCAAACATGTTCAAAATTAAACACATATTTATGGAGTTCTCTGAACTGGAATAACAGCCTGTGCCCTGGGACTGTGCACATAGCCTGGCCATCACACACACACACACACACACGCACAAAAAGAAAATAGCAGTGTTGATTATTTTCTTCTTTTTAGTTCTTTTTAGTGTGTATTTATTATGATCGCAGTTTATTACTAATTTTTATTTCTACATGTCTGTCACGGCCCCTAGTGGCTTAGATATATCCAAACATCATAGTGCTCCTGGCACCAAAAGCACCAAAAGCACCAAAAGAGTAGCGTGAAGTGCTACAGGGCAAACTGTAGGAAGCAGTGAAGTGATAGGGCCTGCAGAGCTTGGGTGTGTTTGACAGTCCTGTGAGGGAAAACAAGTTTCAGCAAACCACATCATGTATTTCTTGCAAGATTTGTCATGCTTATAATTTCAGCAAAATCACTTTTCTTAGCTTAAAAGAAAAATATTTCAATTCTGTATTTGTTTTAACATCCATCCTGTGTCTTTATAAAAAATAAATAAATCTAAATATCATAACATTTTGAAGTGACAGATGGTTTTATTTAAATTTATTTATTTATGTAAAGTATTACACAGTAATTAATTCATTTAAATTACTTTCCATTTTATAGGTAGTCACCTTGTCTGATAATCTGAGTAAAAGCTTTTTCCTTGATTATAGAAGTGTTCTCCTTGGCCAAGGCTTTAATCACGGCTTTCCCAACATTACACAAAAAGTTCATTTTGAGGGCTCTGCAGACTAAATCAGCTGACATGCTGGAGTGTAGGGATGACATCCAGAGGGACCTTGATCAACAAGACCAAGTGTAAGGTCCTCCATCTGGGTCAGGTCAATCCCAGGCACTGATATAGGCTGGGCAGTGACTGGCTTGGGAGAAGCCCCAAAGAAACTCAACATGAGCCATCAGTGTGCACTTGCAGCCCAGAAATCCAATTGTATCCTGGGCTGCATCAAGAGAAGTGTGGCCATCAGGTCAAGGGAGGTCATTCTCCCCACTACTCCAGTCTCACGAGACCCCACCTGGAGTACTGCGTCCAGTTCTGCAGCCCCTATTACAGGAAAGATATGGGCATGATGGAACATGTCCAAAGAAGGGTCACGAGGATGATCAGCAGGCTGGAGCACCTCTCCTATGAGGAGAGACTGAGAGAGTTGGAGTTGTTCAGTCTGGACAAGACAAGGCTCCGAGGCGACCTTATTGTGGCCTTCCAGTATCTTAAGGGGGATGACAAGAAAGCTGGTGAGGGACTTCTAGGATGTCAGCTAGTAGTAGGACTAGAGGGAATAGAACAAAACTAGATGTGGCTAGATTCAGATTAGATATTAAGAAGAAGTTCTTCACCATGAAGGTGGTGAGACACTGGAACAGGTTGCCCAGAGAGGTGGTGGAAGGCCCATCCCTGGAAGTTTTTAAGGCCAAGCTGGATGGGTCTCTGAGAAACCTGACCTAGTGTGAGGTGTCCCTCCCTATGGTAGGGGGGTTGGAACTAGATGATCTTTAAGGTCCCCTCCAACCCTGACAATTCTATGAATCTATGATGCTTTGAATATTAGAATCACCAACAGCAGTCCCTTAGAACACAAAAAGTCCTTAGTTGTTCCATAAGAAATGTGCTTATACCATCTTATTAAAGAGCTCTTCAGCTATTTTTCTAAAGCATTCTGTGGTATTGTATCACCCAACACTTCCTGATCAACAGTATCAATATTCTTTGGCATTTCTAGATACTTGACAAGCTGGTTTCACTTCTGATTTTGTAGAAACTTGGTTAATTTTTCCCCATCTAGTTTTTCACATACATTGAATGGTTTTGAAGCATCATGGCACAAAGTTTAGTTTTACTGAGTAAACTTAAATCTGTTTATTAGAGGGTGGTTTCCATTTAAACATTTAGAAAGTTGGTTGCTGTCATCCTGATCAACATAATTAACATTTAGTCAAAAACTTATTAATTGAGAGAACAGCAAAACATAAGTCCTTTCTTTTCCCCAGATTTTCCCAGTCTGTATCACCCCAGGTTTTAAGAGGATAACAGGTTTACAACCTGTGTCTCCTAAAAGAATCCCAGTTTGAAAACTTTTTGAAGGACAATTTTAAGAAGTGAGGACTTTTTCCATAGTGGTGGCTACTAAATTGTCTATGGCCAAAGAGAATGGATGAAAAACTGAATTGAAGAGTGTCATATATCTCTCCACGAATACATCATTTGTCTTCTTCTAGGCTCTGGCTTGAAAAAGAAGCAGCTACTTTCTAATATACTTTTATATATGATAGTTGGCTTTTTCAAAATACAAAACTATTTAGCAATGTAGGAGGAAAAGATTTAATTCTAAATTTTTCTGTGGTAGGAACATTTAAATCCATATAACTTTAAGAAATCTTTCAGAATTAATTCTATGTTGCCTTTGTATGTTTGTATTGCCAAAGTTGCAACCAGTGGTTTGTTCCAAGAGTTTTTTATCTGTGCTGTGCATTTATGTTTAGAGTAATAGTATGACTACTGACTACTTTCTTTCCAGATCAGTATACATTTTGGTGTGTTTTCATAAAATGAAATTCCTGTAATTTTTATACTTAGTAAAAGTGTTTTAATTTTATTACTTTGACAAGAAGAGCCTGTAATATCTTCTGCAAAATCGTATTATTTTCTTGGGTGATAGTCCTTTTATTATAGGGCTACACAATATAGGAAAACACAGTTCTACTGGTTTTCTTATTTTTTTTCTTTACGGTCTTTTTTTATTATTATTCTCTTTTGCATTACAGATACCTACTGTGCCTCCTTTTTAGCCCTTCTTACGCTAGGTCTGTATAAGAGTGCTGAAATCTCTCAACTGATTTTTTTCAGCTTGCAGTGCTAAAAGTAATCCTTCTAGGCTGAGCTGAAATGGGGGGGGGGTGCTGAGACCATGGGCAGGAGTCAACAGAGGCCCAGGGAAGGCCTAGCAGGGACAGTAAGATCCAATAGTGCCCTCAGGGCCCTGACACCCACCTCTTCTGTGAACAATTCTGGCCACCACACCTAATAACGCTTGTTTAAAGTGGTTTTTCTTTTCCCAAATGGAATTACTATTTTTCTATGTCATATTGTACATCCTTTAGACAGATAAAATTTCATAATAGTTTCTTATAGGAACATTACTTCTACTAAAAATAGCATTCACAACTCTTGACGGCCTGCCATTCCTTTTTTTTTTTTTTTTTAAATAGTCTGAAGTTACATTGGAGTACTGCAAATGTTACAGTGAAGATCCATCCTTTCACTGTGGGTGTTTTCAAGCTTCCATGTCTCATTCACAGACACTCAAGCACCTTCTTCAGATGCAAATTCTCACAGGCTTTCTCTCAAATCTCCTGAAGCGAAGCAAATAAGCCTTGGAAGATAAGGAGAAGAGTGTCAAGAGCCTCTTGGTTGAGGAAATTCTAGCACTTGGCTGTTTTGTTGAGGAAGGCTTTAGTGGTATTTCATTGACAGCTTGTACTTCTGGGGTCACTTCCTCTGGTTTGCTGATTACTTCTTTAGATCTTAACTTGAAGATTATGTGGAAACATTGAAAGAAAACAGGTTAGTACAAAACAATCAGAGATTTAATGGAAACCCCAAAGTTTAACTTAAGTACACACAAT
>JANHGN010012891.1:4387-29022 GCA_024605025.1 Megaceryle maxima | reverse complement strand
ATTTGGAAAACCAGTGCAACAAAAAAAAATTAAAAAAACACCACATAAAAAAATGAAACTCCCAAAATCTTTAAAAAAAAAAAAAAAAAAAAAAAAAAAAAAAAAAAAAAAAAAGGTTTCCTTATCACATAGAAATGGAGAGAAGATCTGAAATAAGAAACGTTCATCAATGCTATCTGAAAGATGTAGCAAACTAAATGCATTGATGGAAGCAATGATAAAAGAGACACAAAGAAGAAGCCAGATGAAGCCAGTTGACATGATGGCAGCATGGTGGCATCATTTCAAGACACCAGTGTTTGAGGACACCGAGGAGCAACTGCACTATTGCAGCACTCCAAAGACCTTGTAGCATTTAAAGTCCCATCAAAGAGGAGCCAGCTTGTATTGATATCTCTCTGAATTGCAGGATGGTGAGGAAGGACAGTTTGTCCTAACCAATCATGAGTGGGAAGCAGCAATTGCCACAAGAAAGGATGAGTTCAGGAAACCTTACACCTCCTGCCTGGCTCAGTTTTATGAGAAGGGAAGGGAATCCTATAGCCTGTGCTCCTGATGGCAGGAGTCACCTTTGCTCTAGGAGCAAAGCTCTCCAGGCAAGAGCAAATCCCAGAAGCACATCCATATGAATATTGTGCTTCCACCCAGCCAACTCCAATACATACTACACTGAAATCTCTGGAACTTCAGAATGACATTGCAGAGACATCTAAAGAACCAGTACATCTATTAAGCTGAGATCTGGGTTCTATTAGACTCTCATTTCCTTTTTTCCTAATCCAAGTTACTTAGTGCAAAGTCATCCTGGGACATAAGAGCTGATACCGTAACACAAAAGGAATCCAAACCCCTCAACTGACATTGAAAGTTTCAAGACTGATCTCTCATGCAACATCTTGAAGGACACATCCACTGTCAGGAACAATCCCAAAAAGCTATAGCATTGATGAGCAGGAAATTCCTAGACACCCACAATAAGGTGGACATGGCACTGAGCCAGGGTGACTAAAATAAGAAAAGAATAATAGCAATTCATTAAAAGAGAAACCTGTTAAATAAGCAAACATCTTGCAATACAGTCCAGCTTCAAGTAAGTATTTACAAGCTCCAACTGGAAAAAAATCAACAGCAATTTTCACGTTTTGTAAAAAACCTTAATCAGGCAGAAATGAGAAAAGCATAAAAATTGGGAAGTGGTGCATGAAATGGCTGCATTTGTCCTGTGGATTTTCCAACAGCATTTGTACAAAGCTAAATGCTCCCATTGCCCACCCAGGATCATAGCCTCCCAGGCCCCAGGGCAACTTTCATGCTGATATAGTCCTCATTATATCTCATAATTCAAAGGCAGAACTCAAGCCCTACCTTTCAGTTATTAAACAGCCATTAACTGTGATTTCTGCTGCATTTCTATTGCTTCTGTTTACACAGAAACCACTGATCTGAGGACAGATTTCATCTCTCCATCACAACTAATCAGTAACAGGACAAGAACAACATGGAGGCTTTGCAAGCTTACACTTTTTCATGTTTTCTGAAGATATACAAGGTGTCATGAAAGAACATTAAGACTCATGCATGCTAGATACATGAATGGAGAGAAACAACACCTTACATGAATGGACACACTGACCTGCCTCTGGGACAAAGAGACAAACTGAAAGCTAGAAACAGCAGCCAGGGTGAGAAGCTGCAAAACTAGACAGAAACTTTCATTCTGTTGAAACTTAGCTATTAACAAAACACACATAAATCAGCTTTAAGTGAGAAGAAGCAGCTGTCTTTTCATAATTTCAGGGGGAAAATAAATTCTTTGTCTGAAAAATATTGTCTGGTGACAGCTAACGTTAGAGCTACACGCTGAAAAGCAAGGTCAGGACAAAGAGCCTTACACAGTCCTAATGTCATTGTCCTTATTTAGTCAAAATTTCCATCATATTCTGAGAGTTTTGTCCAGAATTAAATGCCAGACTTTAGCTTAATACAAGACCTTTCATCTATCTCAATAAGAGTAAGGCTACTCACATCTTTTAACAAAACTGCCTTTTGCTAGGAAGTTGGATTTGAATCCAGTTGATTTTTTTGATCCCCCCCCCCCCAGAAAGATGCCTGCACTTGTTTGAAAACCTGTCTGTGGCTTCTCATTGTAGCTTTTGGAAGAAGTCAACATTTCCTGACAGAAAATGGGCAAATAAGGAGAAAAAAAAAAAAGATCATTTTCCAACTAGTAATAATGCAGAAAAGCAACAGGCTGTAAGTGAACAGCTAGAAAATGAGTACTTAGGTATTTCTCTGCATCTCATGGTTTAATCAGCCTCATTTTCTTTGTGTCATCCTCAGGACCATTTGACAAATAGTGGTGAAAATTTACTCAAAAATCCTCTTGCAACACAAGGCTCTTTAGCCTGCACCAGCCACAGTGCTTGCAAGTGTTGGCCACAGGCAGCCACCTCCTTTGCTCACTTGGCAGGATGAGCAGGAACGTGGCACTTCCAGATCATGGGAAGCACACTGTACCGAGATGGTACAGACTGAGCATTTATTTATCAGGCTCTGCCAAGGAAACGTGACTGTTGTGCCACAGGCTGCTGCAGTCAGCAAGTCTTACAATCACACAGTGCCTCAAGGGAGGCAGAAAGGAAAGGGCACATAGCTGAGTCTTATCCCCAAAGACAGCTCTACACAAAGCTCTTCAGCTGCTGACTCTGCTTCATTCTCCAAATCCTCTGTAGAGGGGCAACTTACCTAATTCCATTTCGCCTCCACTACATGCAGCGTTTGAGGGCAGGAGCTGCTCTGAAGCTGGTACTTACTATTCTGTATCAACCTGGTGGTACTTACTGGCAGTGGAAAATTAGACTATATGCCTTCTATGCAATTGACCAGAAGCCTCCTAAAATATTATTTTAGCTGATTTAATAACAAGATGATATTATTGCTCCAAAACATTATTCTCTGGTCACTTACCAAGACCATTTGCCTAGTCAAAGTTTCATGTGACACATGCTCCATAAAGACATGGTTTGATGCTATACCATGAATAAGTATTACACTCACAAAGCTGCTTATATCATCAGTTCAGCTGTCAGTATCTTTTTTTTTTTTCCAACAAGTCCTTCCATTCAATAGAAATTAATTTCAAAAAAATTTTATAATAATGCTTTGCACTTTGTTATTTTGAAGAATGGAAAATATTTCATCTTTGCAAGTGTGATCTTTTACCATAAGTACCTTGTAGACAAAAGACAGTGAAAACAAACTGACAGATGAATAAAATACAAAGGAGAAAGAAAATGGGTTGATTGATGTAGTTTACTCCCAAGTAAAAATTCCTTTAAAGCTTAGCCAGATTAATTATCCTATTGTAGTCATCAATAACTTTCCATTCATTCTTACAGGCTTTCTGTAAAAGATATTCGTTATAAAAACCTGTAGCACACAGCATTACCCTGCCCTTTTGATTGCCATTTCCACAGAGTAGGAGGAAGAAGGATAGTGAGGTCAGACATACAACGAGAATGCTACAGTAAAGCAGCCACTCTTAAAGTCATGACAGGAAGCCAAACAACCAAATGGACAGACACACATTCAGACAGACAAGTACCCAGGAGGATTTGCAGAAATGCCCATATAAATTAAACATCTGTAAAACCAAAAGGTATTTTTCCACCTTTGTAAGTGTGCTCACACACATCTCTCTCCCCATCAGACCCAGAAGTTAGAAGAAACGCTGCAGAGCAGCATGAGGCATACCCCAGAACTTAACTGGAACAGAAGAAAAAAAAGGTCATTTCCAGATGCGTTTGGAGCAGCATGTGCTGATGGTCACACACCACCTGGACTTTGCACCAGCAAGGGGTAAACAGTCTAGAGGTCTGCATTCTCTCTTAGCCAGAGTCAGGCAGTTTTTGAAGCTTATGCTGCTGAAAGGAACATATTTCTCTGATTTATCCGACCATTTCTGTAGAAAGACTGGGTTGTCGTTTGGTTGTTTTTTCTTAAATCATCATTTCACTCCTATTTTCCTCTTCCATATTGCTACTTACTATATATGCCCCAACAGGTGGCATTACAGGTCGAAGCTTGTGGTCTTTCACTGACATGACTACCTAGCTGAGGAAAAGCAATCTTTGCAGAATTTATTACTCCTATCCCTTATCAGTGGAAAGCAGGTGCAAGAGGAGCATTTATAATCACAGAGGGACCTTTAATCTGGAAAACTATTGCTTCTCTTGCAGCATAACTGGTAACCCTTATGTCTTAGACTTGGTTACTGAAACTACTCAACTATATTTAGGGTGCTCCAGCAAAATAGAAGTAGAAATTGTATGTTTATGTGTTCATATGCACACCTGTGAACATACATATACGTGTGTACATATTTTTATTCCCTTCTTTCTACCTCCCCACCCCCCCCAAAAAAAAAAATTTCTAGGCCAAGCATTAGATCTGTTCATTTAACTGAGAATTTCATTTGTCGCAGCTAGTCTGTAATGTTAAGAAGAAATGTATATATGACTGTCTGAAGTATATACCAAAGATTAACAGCCCTGAAAGAGTTGGAGCTGAGGAACTGTTTTCACCAGGAGTCCTGAAAAAGCCTCACGCTTAAAACAGCCAGAGAACTCCCACTCCAAAACTTTCTGAGAACAGGGAGGATAAGGCATCAGAGGGAAAAAAGCAAAGCTGGCTCTCACAGGGACCTTCCCCCAGTGCCTGATAGATACACAAGTGCTTTGAAGAACAGCCCTATACTTTGGACAAGGTGCTGCCATAAGTTTTCCCAAAGCTCAATGCCACAGACATTTTCTTCCTAACAGCAATTTACTAAAAATTTCCCGCAATTTGCAATTGCTCTGTGCCATCTCATCCCAGAGGTAATACTGACGAAGTTCCCTATTTATGCAGGAGAAGCTGATGATGTTAAAAATACATGGCACATACTCAAGTCTTCACAGGCCCTTGCTGTCAGATGGATCTTTGTTCCCTATCAATAAAACAAAAGCACTTTCTTATCAGTTCAGGCTTTCTCCTTGCTTTCCCTCCTCCCCTGTGCAAATTTGGAGAGGAAACCACAGGCTGCTGCTGTCATCAGTCCTTAGCAAAAAGAGCTACTTAAGTAAATAAATTATGACTGACATCTTCCTATAATATATCCTAAAGGTCCTATCTGTTAGACATCTTCAAATACACACCCAGTCCTGTTCCACAGGAGTTGGAGTCACAATTTATTTGAAAAACAACCAAAATCAGAGCAGGATTTCATCATTTCATTTTTTTTCCCCCATGAGATTTGCAATTCCCATATTTTATCCCATTAACATTTTAACACAAAGTACAAAGAGAGCATTTGAGCAGCCAAAGCCAGACAAAGAGCACGTGCATTCCAGCCCGAGAGGACAGATTATACTGCAGCATAAGGAATTGCATAGCTGCAATATGATTGTGTTTAAATACCCCTCATGTTGTTACAAAAGTACTTTGATTTGGCCAGCAGAGCTCCTCCAGCACTGAATGGGAGCACAGAGATCTGCACATCACAGGGCATAAGAGGAAGAACCACATGGCAATCAAAGCAGTTGCTACTGTAGAGCTGCAGAATAAGTAGGGAAAGAAAAACCCACCACCTTTACAGTTATTCCCCAGTAGCCATACATAATCCTGTTCTCTAATTAGCAGACAATTCAACCTCAGTAACGAGCAATATAACACTTCAAATACTTTCTTCTTGTTCCCTCAGCAGGGGGTCTCCAGGGATTGTAGATTGAAGTAATATTTGAAGATAAAAAGGAAAAAAGAAAAAAAAAAGGAAAAAAAATGCAGTGACAAATTAAAGGAGATCCAAAAAAAGAGAAAGAAAAGAGACTGAGGACCTAACCTGACAGAAGAACAAACAAAAATACCTGCCAGTGCTAAGGAGGAAAAGGAAAGTGAAATGTTTAGATGGCAGAGAAGCTTAATGGATTAGATGCTCCTTTTAGGAACAAGAGCTTTAGCGTGATTAGGTAATGCACTTTATCCACAGCTTAATTAAAGGCAGCATTGAGCCTTCAGAGGAAAATGAGAAATTAAAATATTTGACAACAGCAAGCGAATAAGACAACAAACTACAAGAAATCCCCATTTGTTTTCCAGTCTTAGCTAATTTTCTTCACAGAGCATCTCTGGAAGAAACTCCTCTTCCCACTCAAGTCAACAAGACAATACACATCAACAAGATCTGAGCACTCAGCTTTGTAGAGCCAGATGCTCTCTGAAATAAAGCACAGAGCCACCTGTATTGTGGCAAAGCCTCAATGCATAGGCTGGGACTTGGTATTTCTGTAAACTACTATCATCAGAGGAATAAGGGAATTTGATTCTGGTGGTAAACAGGATCGATTCTGCAGTGATGAATCTCAGCTGGAAGAAAGTGGTTAAATGTTATTTTTTAATGAAATATGCAGAAGGGAGCTGTGCAACAGAACATTACCACAGGAATGAAAAGAAAAAACAGTGTCCTCCACACCCTGATGTTAATTCAAGAGTGAAAGGTTTAGGAAAACATTACAACATATGTGAAAAAAGGAATCTGGAAAAAAGCTCTATTGCTGATTAAGCATCAATGCACAAGAAGGAATACACTGACAGTGCCGGGAACACCAATATTAACCAACTTTGTAAATATCTGCAAGCTCTTTGAGGATTAATGAGCTATTCCATTATTATATTCAAGGCATTTCACAGATTGCATGGAATCCAACCAAAAGCAACAGATTCACAGAGTCCCCTCCAGACTTCCTTTCTAATATGCTTAGATGGCTCCCATCACTCTTATTCCAATATCTGGTGGCACAGGACTATATTTGTGCCACTAGGAATAGATGTATTTATTAAACAAAATTATGATAGAGTGACTTAATCAACTTCATAATAGAAACCTCCTAAGAAATATCATCCAAGTTTCACATAGATAACCTTCTCCCTGCAGAATATGGAGATAACAGCAACTTTGAAGCATATCTTGAGTACTAACAAATTTGGGCTACTGTGGACCAAAGGTAAATTCCCAACTAAGAGCCTCTGTTCTCTTTGCTCTGTTTTTCCCTGCTCTTCACACAATATTTTGTTGCTACAGGACTGAAACCAAAGAGAACCATAGACCAAGGAGGAGGAACAATACCTGGGGACAGGCTTCAGGAGGATCTGAAGAACCAGGGAAGGGATGAGAGAGATGTATAGGTGAGTCACTCAGCAGAGTAAGCAACAGCTGTACGAATTGAACTGAGCTTCTCTTCTTCATTGTCCTTCCTTAAAACCGACTGAATTAGGGATTTGAACAAGGCCCATCTTTGGGCCAGAGCAGAGGTGGTGGGGTTTGCTAATGAGCATCCAAACATAGCAAAAGTAACATTTCTCTACTTTTATTCCAGATCCTCTTACCAACACAAAATGTGTGTTTGTCCTAATAGTTTCAACATCTTGCTGTTCTGGTTATTTAATGCACAAAAATTGCTTGCAAGAGCCGGGCTCCATTATTGCATGGCTTCTCAG
Organism: Megaceryle maxima; assembly: GCA_024605025.1. Classification (NCBI taxonomy): domain Eukaryota; kingdom Metazoa; phylum Chordata; class Aves; order Coraciiformes; family Cerylidae; genus Megaceryle; species Megaceryle maxima. Next base: position 21,489 of record JANHGN010012891.1, on the reverse strand, counting down.
AAACACCAGCCTGCTGCTTTGTTTTGTTGTTACAAGAAGAGGAAGGACTGCATCATTTTTTTCTGGAAGAGCAAAAATGTTGTCACAGAGACTTTTTTTGGCTACAATAGCTGCCCAGAAAGCTGTCAGAAGCAACCTTTTGTCTCTTAGTTAATCTGCACCAGGAAATAGGGAAGGGAGGACAGAGTGGTGAACTTGCTGCTAATAAATAGATGAGCATCTGCCTCTCTGCAGCTGAGAAATCCTTCCCATCACCATGTGCAGCCCAGGGCAGCATGCTGGTCCCCAGCCTGGCCTGATTAACACCAACCCAATGCTGCAGGAGCCTCACACTGTGATTAATTAGGCATATGCAGGTTGAACTCCTGGTGCACACTTGAGAGGGCATTCGCTGACATCAGCTGTGACACTCTCAGTTGGGTCCCTGTCTCCTAACAGAGCCTCTTCTGTTCTTAGCAGCCCAGCTATTAGGAATCAGAAGATGCAGTAATTGTTTAGAGTCCAATCAGCAGGAAAATGTAGGAAAAGCTACTTAGATGCCAGTGGGGTTCTTTACAGAAGCCAGGAGGAAAAAAAAATAATAAAATAAATCCACAGGATTATTTAAGGAATATGTAAATGTTCCTCAGACACCTGTGAGTGGCCTTTCTGACCAAGCCGTGTCAGGCTTTAAGGTCATTAAGATCATTAACTCCTTCCCAAAAAGGCTTCCCATAAATAGATAGCATAGGAAATCAAAGTAAAAAAGTAAAGTTTTTACCTGAGAGGCTGAAACAGGAAACTTTAGGCACCTGATGGCTTCTGCATGGGAGCAGGGGAAAGGAAAAGAGAGATGATGGGTGCCTCCACGGGAACGTGACTGGCGGATAAAACCATGAGGCTGTCTGTTAACAAGTGAACAGAGATGCAGTCAGAGGACCTTGTGTTCTGAGCGCATGGATACAAAGAGCCTCTGATGAAAGGGCTCCACACCTCAGTTTCCTTCAATTCTAAAACAAAGCTAAATAATTTTATTTTTTTCCCATCTAGAAAGTTTGCTGATATCCATAAGAGAAAAGGTTTTGACCTCAAGTGGATGTCTCGCTCTTAAATGTTCTTCTCTCATATTTTTGTAGAGTATTTGGAGCAATTTCCCACTTTTACAAAAATCACCTTTCCGTAATTAGGTAAAACACCCTCTAACAAATTAAGCTCTTCTGCTCTGCCATATCTCTCACTTTCCAGGCACAAGAACAATATATTCTGTGTTTCCCCTGTCTATTCCTGACCTTTGACTAGAGGGATAGGGCTTCAGTAATTATTTTTAATTTATTAATTTTATTTTACTTTTCAACTCTGTTCAAGGGCTGGGGGGGTCAGTTGGAGTTTTTACCTCTCCTTCCTCATTCCTGTCTTGCACTGACAGGCACCACTCCTAAACCTGCATTTTCTTATTCATCCCCACATCACTCAGACTCATGGAACAGCTCCCACTAACCTGGCTGTATTTCTTTTTTTGCTATAAGTGAAAGGTACACGGTTTTACTTGGTCTGTGCTCAGAAGCTGCAGCTGGATCCGTTTTCACATGGAGATGCCCAATGTGGTACAAGATCCACGGTGGATGCTCCTGCTCCTTTCTCCAGCCCCTTTAAAGCTGCACTGCAAAACACTCATGGACAGGAAGCAGCCCAAATTTAGTAGATTCCTGGTTGCCCTTTGCAATTCTGAATGTTTGTCTCTAGGAACTTCATTAGTAGAATTTTGCAAAGCTTTTTAAAAACACATTAATGCATTTTTTTTATAAGGAGATATGCTATTTTAGACTCTTAGGCTTTTTATTACCTATAAGCTACTCAAATACTACAGTCACGCTAGTCCCTTAAAGGACTTCAAATCATGAAAATTTAAGCCTAAAGAAGAAAGAAAGCCAGTTTGAAATATCAGAGGTGCTTTTTCTTTTTGGCTCACTATTCAAAGAACAGCTGGAGGTCCCAGAATCTGAAGTCCTTCACAGAATGACTTCAGGCCTGGAATTCAGCACAACCAACAGCCCAGACCTATCACTCAAAGACATCCAAGTCCTTTGGAGTGGACTTCATTTATTTCTTTATTTAATTTTTTGAAATAAAGTATAGCAAGGCGAATTCCCTGTGTAGAATTAACTCACTGGACTTCAAAGCTGCTGTGGTTTAGGCCCAGCTGGCAACTAAGCACCACACAGCCACTCACACATTCCTCAACCCCCACAACAGCTCCACGAGATGAGGAGGAGAATCAGGAGAAAAAAAAAAAACAAACCAAAAAACCAAAAAAAAACCAAACTATGGGTTGATGTAAAGAGAGTTTAATAGAACAATACAAAGAAGAAACAACAGTAGTAACAATAATACTAATGGAGTAACACATAAAGTGAGAGATGTACAATGGAACTGCTCGTTGCCCAAACACCACTGTCCCTGACCCAGCCGCAGCCAGAATCACCCTTCTATCATCAGTCAGCACCCCCCTTATATACTGGGAATGTATGGAATAACCCCTTGTCTGGTTCCCTTGGGCTATACTGGCTGCGGCCCCCTCACAGCTTCTGCTGAAAATTAACCTTCTCCAAACCAAACCCAGGACAAAAGCCAATTTACAGGAAGTGAAAATCTGGCTCATTTTTTTCTTCAACTGATGTTTTCACCCTTTGCTGTCCCCAAACTTAGACTAATTATTCCCTCCAACAGGCTTTCAAAAACCTTCTTGCTTCCTCTTCCAATTACCTTGTAAGCTTTAATAACTACCCCTTCTAAGTAAATTGGAGGCCCTGAGCTACTCATGCCCTGACAGCTTGCGAATTGTGCATGGGAACAGGATGTATTTTTCTGAGAAACATAATGAAGTTCTTAGCAAGCAGCACCATGGCAATACACTATGAGGAATGCACTCCACGCACCAAGCAGTCCTGCACCCCATCTCTAATGGCCAGCGATGAACTCAAGTTTTCATTTTAAGTGGAGACCATCAGTAGTTTATCAGCAGAGGGAGCAGGACTGCTACCAGATGAAGATGGTCATTGACCTCTACCTCAGAGTTAACACCTAGTGGCAAAGCTTTGCATGTTGGTAGCATCATCCTCAATTCATGTTGCAAAGCAATCATAAATGTCAGATGGGAAATGGATTTAACTCCTCTCAGCCAAATGGGCAGGGTCCCTGGTCCCAACAAGATTTCATGTATACGTCCATCCACCAGCAGCAACGTTCCTCAAGGACAGATTAAGTCAATGGAGTAAATGCCTTCCTGTAATACTAATGGACCATTTTCAAGCAAGCTTTGCGGGTTTACAGCCATATGGCAACTGCCACAGCATTCCCTGTGGGCTTTATGGTTCTGCATCTGTGAAGTTCTGACTAAGGAAGAGGATCGGCAAGAAGAATCCATTTTTTCAGCAGCTTATCGAGTTACTCAGGCATACAGGTGCCAGCATTATTGCAGCACACTGGAATTTTTAGCTCTCCTGCTAAGTTCAACCCTGGCTGAGTTTTGTGTTACTTTTGAGTTGAAGAGCAGAGCCTTTAACCTTGCCCAGAGAAAAGATATGACAACCAAAAATTTCCCAACTGATCAGAGGCAAAAGGGAGAGTAGAAGACAGCTCTAATCAATTCCAGTGGAAAGGAGAAATAGTCCTCTAACTAAACACAAAAAACCAAATTGACCACACTTTTTTTTAACTTCTCTTCATTCTCATCCATTACAGAAACACCACTGCTTCAAAGTGAAATACTATAATACTCAAATACTGGTCAGTCCTTGACCATGGCAAATGACATCTAGTAGTGAAGGTACATCCTTAAACTGTGTGTGACAGGGAACAGTTTGCAGGTAGCACAGCCTGAGTACTTGGGTTATTCTCAGAAGTACTTTGCCAGGTCACACATTTGATAAGGAGTGTGTGATCACCCTCTCTTCAATATGGGAACAGCATTATAACATGCCACCCACTGGACACCCATCCACAGGACTGGGGATGGAGGGCTCAAGGTTCTGCCCAGGGGATGTTATATAAATGCAGATGAGAGGTGGAGCAAATAACTCCCTCTGCCTCAGGAATAACGTAAGGTGATTACAGTTCCTCTGGTGGGCTGAGCCAGAGGGGACATAAGCAGAGAGCAGCCATCCCTGTCATGCCATGGAGATGCAGCAGGAGCCTACAGAGGAGGGTCCAAGCCCGGCTGAAAGCTGCAGGAAGTGCTGCCATGCAACACTGCATCCTGCCACGCATGTGACTCCATTAACTGCCTGCTCCCTCAATGTGACTCCATTAACTGCCTGCTCCCTCAGGAGCACGGCACAGAAATAAAGTTCCACTAACAGCAGAGGATCTTTCTGAATCACAATTAAGATTACATAAGCTCTACATTAGAAATAAAGATGCTATTACCTCACAAAATATAAATACTTTGACACAGGAGTGGCAGACAACAGTATAAACACAGGTAGATGGTGGGAACTGCTAGCAAGCACACATTTATTTTTACATTCAGTGTGAAAAAAAACACAGGCAAACATAATTTTCCCCATGTTGTTTCACCTGCTTTAAAAACAAGACAGGAAAGCAGCCAATGGACCTGGCATGTCCATTGCATTCACTGCCAGAGCAGCCATCCTCTCACAAACTCTCACTCTCTCCGATTGCATCATTTGTTTATTTTGGGTGCACCACAACCCCCATCCAGATATTGGTATAAGATTGATGGACATAACATCACCAGAGCCAAGGAATAAGCACAGGAGAGCCCCTCACTCCCAAGAACCCAGCTCTCCTGCACCTCTCGCGAGCTGCCTCCTCCAAAAACATCAGGGCACGGAGACCTCCCAAAGGTTCCAGTGAGTTAAAGGGAGCTGCAGCTTTCAGACCTCTACTGCTAAGTAAGAGATGGTCAAGGATCTAGCTCTGACACCACATTAGCACCTACTGACTCAATCCCCAGCTGCTTGGGGCTCTTTGCTCCTACAGGAGATTTGTTTTGGGGAGACCCAGGTCAGGATACCCAAAAAGGTACCCGGGTGTGAAATAACAGCTGGTCTGTGGCCAGATGCATGTAGAAAAATAAACCCACTGAAGAGAGCATGAGAACAGGCATGGCTGCTGCAGATTGCTGGTGCTGTGACGGGAAAGGCACAAACCAGGACTGCAGATAGAGTTTTGGTACCTAGTGCAGCAGTAAATCCTGCTTGGCTTTTGGCTAATGCCATTTCACCGCTTTGCTCTCCAAGTGCTCTCCAAAAAAAGCCACTGCCGTCTCACACAGGGAAACCATCAGGAAAAATGCAACAATTATTAATGAGGCTGAATACTGCAGTTTGGAGGCATGTCATTATTTTAAAAAGGCATATTTTGGAGGCTGAAATGGAATTTCAGAAATATTAGCGTGGAAAAGAAAAGAGACACCGTATACCACTATTTTAGCTGCTTCCCAGCTTGACGTGATGCCAACATACCTCCCCAAAGCACCACCCTGGCACACAGCAGTTCACCCTTGCTATGGCAGGCTCTGCAACCGCTCCATTAAGTCACACTCATCATCTGCTAGTCGTTGTAAACATGCATACAAACTGCCATTTTTGTTTGCAGAAAGGCTAGTGAAAGATGGAAACATATGCAAATTTAGCACATTGCCATGTAAACATTCATGCTGGAAGGTTTTTAGAAACAAGCAGAGAAAAATCAAGAGTTTTGGGCCAAGGGAACACCCTGAGGCTCAGGTGGTCACTCACAGACCACAAATATTCATTGGCACAGTCCAAGAAGAGCAGTCTGCAAAAGCAGCTTCTCCACAGGTCTCTGGCAGAACTGCTGGGGAAAAAAGTTAGCAGAGTAGATCCTTGCCTTGCCAAGGTTTAGTCACTGCTGTGAGCCCCCTTTAGCCTCTCAAATGCAAAGGTCACCCAAACAGTATTTCATAAAGAAAGAGCAAAGTGCCAAGTCCAAAGCTGTGACATATTTCATTTCATTAGGTGAAATGTATTTACCTTGGGTGTCCTGCGGGTTTTGTTGTGAATGATGACAGAATTGAATCCAAATAGACCAACGCATCAAGCCCTGCTTTAAAGTTAATTGACTAATGTGATCACCTCTAAATGTTTTGCATCAGCCTAAAAGGAGGTGTTTCAATAGAATGAGTCATTTTAATTAAGTATTCAGTATTCTCATTTAATGTCTTTTTTTTTTTACCACTAAGAAATGCACTTCTATTTACAAGTAACAGCTGAGCTACAGCCTTTGTCTAACCTTTATTATCCACACTATACTGTTGACTGTACACTGGTGACAGTCCTACTAACCAGCAGCAGCTCTGGAAGACATGAGGAAATGATAAATTCAATCTTACCCAAAATAAGTCACCTTTTACAATTGGTCCACAAACGCCTTTCCTCAAATCAATCACAGCTGATTTTAGTGGCTGCCTAAATAATCCCTGATTCAGTCTCAGTTTTGAGACTGGTCCTGCCCATACACATCTGATGAGGGATGGAAGATCCCATGGAAACCCTCCTGGGGCAGGGGGTAAAGCAGAGGACCAAAGAATTGCCCCCCAGACTAGATACACTGTTATTGGAGGGTATTTTCGGAAGAGAATGATTAAAATTAAAGATCAGTGACAGATACCCAAGAAAAATTATCAAGGTCTCTTTACCCTGAAGCACATTTTACAGCCTTCATTTCAGGCTTCTCGAATTCAAGAAGAATTTCACTAAGGAACCAGCAGTTTGTTTCGAAGTGCAACTAAGTCATAAACTGGCCCGGCTGCCTTATGTCAGATGAATTGTGACACTCTGCATTTTTGCCTGTTGAAACAAACTCTGTCTGATTCAAATAAAGCTCTGTGCTAACCATCAATCGGGAAACAAAATGAACAAGAAGAGAAGCAGTGCGCAAGAAACCTCTTGTGTTCCAGGAGCTTCCAGCCCAACGAGGACATGTGTGGATGAAGCTGACACTGCTGGAAAGTTAAAAGCAGGAGAGCACCCACTGCGGCCAGTCTTCCAGAAACATTCACATTAGATTCCTGAGGTTTGTGAGCTGAGTCCGGGGAAAGGCTTGATCATGCCTCACCCAGCTGAGGACTCTGAGCAGAAAAGTCTCTCCCTCATTCATGTCCTCCTGTCCAAAAGTAGACATAGCTTAGAGAGGGTAATTCTTATTATAGGACCGCAGCTACATTTGACAGCTGTATTATGCCAAAGCAACAGTGAAAAACAGGTAAGTCTTTTAAAACTAAATAACTCAATCCACCCTCACCACCCCCAAAATTCAGGGAAAATAACATTTAATTCCTTAAAAGCACTCCACCAATACAGCTGCTGTAAAGCAAGTGGGATTTGTTGCAAAACAGAAATTTCTAGAAAAGACGTTTAAAGACATTTTAGAATTATTTTCATAAGAAACAAGTCATCACTTCCATGTCTGAATGTCAATTTGGGGTCAGGCATTGTCATTTTATGCCACTTATATTTACTCTTTCCAAATAGCTCTATTTGATTTTTTTTTTTTTCCCGAGTGCACCCAGTCAGCAGACACTAGCAGTATGGCATCAAGAGCTGGAGTCAACAGGGACAGTGGTAGCAATTAAGGACTTTAATTAGCTATGCAGAAAACCAAGCATTGGCAGGAAAGAGAAAATACATCGCTTTCTATCTTTTCAACATTATCTTCCTGTCCTGTCCCACTTAGTATCCATGTGGTGATTCCTCCCAGCAGCTGTGTGGACACACTGGTGTGATGCTAGTGCTACCCCTTTACCCAGAACAGATAAGGTCTCTTTGCAACCTTTGTGGACTAAAGCTGCACAAGAGACTTTGGAGAGAAGCAGTTCTGAATCCAGCGGGCAGGGAACTATTCAGAGAGCTGAGCAGAATTATGCCTGAATTCCCAGAGGGCTCTGAATGGTCACAAATCAAAGAGGAGCTGAATTACGTCTTCAACCACAGCAGAAAAGTGCCTTTGAGCAAAACCAAATCAAAACATTTATAGCAAAACCCACTGGGGCAGAAAAACTCAGCTGCTTCTCAAGCACTTGAGAGCACTTATGACTCTGTCCAAATACATCAGAGACCCCCAGAAATCACAGAAGCTCCACAGCATGGGAATGAAAACAACAGCCTCAAACTCAATGCAGAAAGCTCTTCCAATGCTTGAATCAACATCTGCCAGAAGGAAAGTGATTTAATGCAAATGGGAGAGAACCACCACAACTTTGGGACTGCAAGGAGCTAAACCACAGCTATGGGGCTACAGAAGAAAAAGAGCAAAGGAAGGAGGTGGTTTCTGGCAAATCATCAGCCTCTCCCTCCATGCCGGCAGTCTCCACTCACCGAGACAGTGAGACAACGGGCAGACTGTGGAATTCCTCCTGGCTGCCCTGCTCCAACCTAAGCCACTGAGTTTAAGTAGGTTTTAAGGCCAGAAAGGTGGTGTTTTCATGGCAATGTAACTCTTGGGCAATAGCAATCTTGCTGTTAAATCCTATCAAAGTGAAGGCAGGTGGAGAGTGTTTCCTCTCGTGCTTCATCAGTAAAACACCAGTATCTTTTTTTCCAATAATATAGGGGCTTTAAGACAGATTTGTCATTGTGCAGAGAAAAGACCCTGTTCTTTCCAGGGCTGCAAGCTAACCTGTAGAGCATCTGCTCTTTGATAGGTAACACAAAGATGTATGAATAAGACCGTTTTCAGAAGAAGAGTTAAAGTAACACTCACACATCTGGCAACCCCAGCAATCACATGCCTTCCTACCTGGGAGTTTCCTTCCCCCAACCCAACACTCATTCCTTCCAGCCACATCCTCTCCTCTTGACATCACTGAAGTCAACGTTATTAACAGGAAGACTAATGCAGGGCACATTTTAAGTCCGAAATCCTGAAAACGGAGTCCCTGTCTTAGTACCAGTGTTATGATGATGAGCTTACACTGCACAGCAAATAGTCCATAGTAGGGCATGGGTATTTCAAGACTACCAATCAACCCTATGAATAACAGATTCGGTAAGATTATTAATACAGAAGTTTATATCAGAGGAAAGTGCACTCTGCTTATATAACACATGTGGTCATAAAGAAAAGTGGCAACACTTACAGGTAATAAAACTCACCATCTGAAAACAGCTGCACAAGCCACTATTTGAACTATTTCTCTTAAAGTGTTTTTCCTTCTACGGAAATAATTTTGCCTCTGATGGTGATGGCTCTCTTCTAGACTATTGCATTTCAAGACTTTGAGGGCTAAAAGAGGCACCAGCCCTTCTCCCTCACCCGTTGCACCAGCTACAGCCCTGTAACGGGCATACAGAAAAGCATAGAGAAGTGCTGGTTTTCACCCCACACAGTGGAGAGATGTCAGAAGCACCATTAGTTCTGAGGAAACCTCAGTGGTCTGTGACCTGGGTTGAGTGGGAGATAGGCAGAGGCAACACAGAGCAACCTTAGATGCCCAGAGGAGAGGATGCCAGAACCTCATAGCATTAAACTCAACTCAGCCAAGGAGTCCATTTTCCCCACAGAAACATGGTAACATATTTTACATATTCTGTACCATACCTAGCCTCTGGGATGCTTGTGAACACACAGCACTTTTTAGGAAGACTAACCTTGACATTCAGCAAACCACTCCATGCCCCAAGCTCCCTGCACAAATTCATATGTGTCCCCCCCCTTCCCCAATTAAAGATGTTTCTCATGGTCCCATTTCTCCTGAGTTAACAATGACACTCAGTGGCCAGGAGAATTCTTTGCAGTCTATACTCATGCTCCACATCCAACAGTTTATATTCATTATACATTAGATACATTATACATTATATACATTATACATTAGATACAGCAAATGTCTTCTGTGACCTTCAGGGTTCTAAGACAGGGCTCAAACTATATGAAAAGATGACAGAAGGAAAGGCTTAAGATAAAGGTGAAAGAAAACCATAACCTTTTTTCCAGTTTGTGCAGTGACCTGGGAAGTATTTTCCAGCAATCCACATCCAGGCTATAAAAAAAAAAGCAGACCAGAGGAGGCAAAGGCAGCTCCACATCAAATTATTAAACAGATACATTTGGAGAACACGTAGTCAAAGCAAATCATGCTGCTAATACACAAATCCAGATCACAATCTGAAGAGTTCAGTATTTATAATGTACAGCTTTTGTTCTCTTCTCCTCTCCCATCTCCAAAGATGGATGTAAATCAACTGCACAAAGTACAGCTTGAAAGTCTGTCTCTGGAGCTTTGTCCTGTTGCTTTCTGAGTGCAATAGAATTTTTACCTCTGCTTCCGTTCTGATAAGTCAGAGTGTGATGGATATCCAAAAGAGGATCAAAAGAAAACACTATTGTGTGTGGAAAAATAAGTGATTAATAATTTGAGTCCGCGCCCAAACAGCATTGAATCTGAAGTTTTAAAGGCTTCCTATACATGTCTCCAGCAATACAGATCACACTGCTGCAATGCCTTTCAGTTTTGACCTAGACACAATATTATCCTTTCCATTAATTAAACATTTGATTTACAGCATTCCTGTGCTGAAAGAAAAACAAGTAATTAGATATCACACTTCAGGCATTACAACATTAGGTATTTCACAGAACCTGCTTTTTACAGTAATTCTCCTCTTCCCTGAAGTGCTGTTCTTATTATTTTTCAGGAGACAGTTTGACACTTTTTTTAATACATCAACCCCAGACTGTATCTTAGGCAGATGCACAAAAAGCAGGAATTATTCCTTCAAATTATTTTACAATGTAAAACATGTGTCATTTTAACTGCACATATACGCTGAGAGAATCTTAAACCATATATTTTACTCGTTCTAACAATACCAATCCTGCTCGTTTAAGATTCCTCACTTTTCTTTGGATTAGAATATCACCGCACCACAAAGGAAAAGGGTTTCCATCCTGTCTAATTGCAACGGGAATTCATTTACATGTTATATAGGGGTGTGTTTTTTTCCTCTTATCATTGTGGCATAACGTGTTTTCCATCGTTGCAGTGAAAGCATCAATAAGATCTAGCTTATTATTAAACATTATTACAGCTGCCAAGCCAAGCAGTCAAAAGACCAGAAATGCAAGAACTCAAGGCTGGCTCCCAACACGTATACATTATGATACTAACTTTCTAATAAGATCTGCCTTTGAGTGCTCTGAATTTTTCATGCTCAGAACTGCACCCACTGAGCATAATTTAGGCACTGTGAACGTGCCCCTGGTGACGTCCACTTCTCTCCATTGACCACAGGCAGGTTCAGGAACTGACCTGACTGCCTTGAGAATTTGTGAATGTCCACTAGAGACTTTTGCTGAAGGAACATCAACAAATAAGACAACTGAGTATCAGGGTACTCACAATAAGGAACATATCACTGAAAAACAGTTGGGAAACCCATCATTTAAGCAGCTTCCCCATCATCACATCACAAGTCAATACAATTTAGAAGGGAACTGAACTGGCACAGGGCTCCCTGCAACAAAGCACCCTCGAGTCACCATGCAGGGACATCCCCATCGGCCATTTAGCCCATGATAAAAGCTACAAACCAAATATACTTAAGGGCAGAATTTTAGAGGCATTAATGGCCAAGACTGAAGAAGTCTCATCTAGGTTGCACATACCCAGAATAAAGTAACACAGCTGGGCACTGATAAGCAGATTGCATGCCCTTGTAGCCAGTGGCCCTTTCTTAGAGCTAAAGGCATTTTACAATTAGATCTATCTCTTTAAGATGAATAGCAGCCTAGAAAATAGCAGCCTTAATCCTCACCCTTCTTCCCTGTTTAACATTCTAATGATGGAAAGGTATATTAAAATGCTCCAGTGTAAAGAAGCATAAAAGACACAGAGGATTCTACTTCCTGTAAAATATTAATCAGATTCACTGACAAAAAAACCCCACGACACAGTTCTTATTATTAAAAAGACATTTAAATTACAATTCAGAATGACTCCAGCTGCCAAAATAAGCAAACTCAATTTTGCAAAGCTCACATACATTAACATAAATCCCTTCCAGGTTAATCAACTAGGAAAAACAGAGAAGTGACCCGAAGTGTGACTCGTGCCCATAGTACTCAGCTTCCCTAGTAAGGCTCATGCAGGATTTACACCAGTCAGGAATTAAGCTTTAGAAGGATCTCAGCTTGCAGCAAAGATTGACTGATGGAGATGCACTGCACGTAAACCCACCGCCTCAGTTACAGACAACATATTAGCCAAACAGGTCACTTTATTTATATGGCAAGTACCGAGCATTTAATTAAATTGCAAGACCATGCTATCCAGGTAATTATACGCTACCTGCAAACTAATTATTTCCTCTCTTTCCCCCATCTTCAAGCCTGCAGCTGCTACATAACAGAGATCGTACCAACTTCAAACAACCTACAATAAATACACAGTTAACCAAGAAGTCTCTTTAGTAAATAATAGCTGCTGTTAATATTAATGGCAACTACATGTGCATATTGATGGGGAAATTAGTGTGTGTGGTAGTTACTTACTAGCCTGGGAGGCTGCTGGAAAGCAAATGAAGGTCAGTTAGAGGTTAAATTTGTTACTTAGTCTTTGCTTAGCTTAGATAACCCAGCAAATGGGTGGCTCAAGCTCAAAAGGCTCTTGTGTGGGTATCCCATGAGGTTTCTCTAGAAGAAAAGTCAAATATCCACAACAGCAAGTGGTTCCCACAGAGCCAAAGCACTACTCATGTTGCAGCCTGCACCCAAAGGCCGCCAGGGCAGCTACCTCCACCGTGCCTTGCAGTAATAACATCCAGCTTGTTGACAGATCCATAGTGACAGATCTTGCAGAACCTACATCTTGGCCGGGTGATTACAACCACAAAAGAGCTGCCTTCAGATCAAGAAAAGCAGGAATGCTCCCAAATCTCCTGATCTCTTCCCCACCAGCCCTGACACAACAGAGCTTTTATCCCAAGTCCAGGCACCTCAGGGAGTCATGCAACCTGGATTTGGGCATAAACTCTTTCCCTTCCCACCCCATCTTTCAGAGGCCAAACTTATGTCCTGAAAATGTATCAGTTTCACACTCTTGGGATCTTGTATCACATCCAAGTGAAAATAAAGGACAAGCAGAAAACAGAGATCATCAAAATAGAAACTACAGGTGCTGAAGAGGTAAGAAAGCAATATTGTGTAACAGCATAATAAAAATAATTTATTCCTACGGTTTTACCTGTAGAAATCAAAACACTTCACAACAGTAGTAAACATTATGATCTGTTTAAAGCAGAGAAACTGAGGCACAGCAAAGAATTTATTCAAAATCCAACAAACCATTAATTGCACCAATCTCCCAGGAGCTGCTTCAGCGCTCTACCCCCAACCCTGCGTCATCTGAAGACAGCAAATAACTGACAGGTGACTAGGAAAACTGAAACTCTGGGAATGAAGAGGAATAAAAGAGAGATTTGTATTGCTCAGTTAGCCTGCCTGACATTCAATGCTTTAAATAACTGTAGTACATACCTCTCCACCAGACCCATTCAGAAGGAAATTAATTAAGTCCGAGAAATGCCTTCTTTTCTGCCCTCATTTTCAATAAAAGTTATCTGAACAGTCACATTGACGCAGACATTGACACAGCAAGTGTTTAGACTTTACTGTGTGGGAGTTTTGTGCCAGACATCTTGTGTATTTCCCCGTGCAATAATAACACCAAGACAATGAATACACCTCTCAAAGTCAACCCTATTGAGGCAGAGAACTGGGCAAGTATTTATCCAAGCTTTATCTCCTAAATGTTCATATTAGATCCAGCAGGTATCCTTTTCATATGAATAATTTTATTGCTATAGATGAAAATAAAAATAATCTTATTTTTCTCATTCCTATGAGCCAAGGTTACTTTTGGAAATAAAGCACTGAAAATAGACGCTTTTCAGCCAAGCCCTACAAAAGCTCATGTTTGGCCAAGAACAGCTTGCTCTCAGTTGTCTAGAGAAGAAGATATAAGAGTATGGGGATATAGATTACTTTTAAAAATAAAAAATCCAGCATTCCATCAGAAAGTGTCAACAGCCCTAATTCAGGTAAGTGTCACATGCTGCCTCCCCACAGTGATGTACTAGGAAAGTAAGCAGAACAAAGAGAACAAAGATGGGCTGAAGATGCCCCTCACAGCAGGTCACACCACATCTACGCAGGACACACAGTTGTCCAAGGTCCAGAGTATGTCCACAGCTACAAAGAAACTTCATCAGCTTTATGTCCTTAGGCAACTATCTGTTCTTCAGTCTTTCTTTTTCAGTGACAATATGCAGAAACGTGGACATTAAAAACCAATAGAATATATAAGCACAAGAGCCTCTCTGGTATTAAAAGTTCTTTGTTTTGCAGTGTAAACACAATAACATAAGCTTATGCCAACACAATACTAGTCACCCAAAGCACCCCAAGGCACGTAGTGATGTCCTGCCAGCCAGTATCACTGAGGAGTCAGAAACACTGAGGCTCTGACAAACAAATTACTCGGCTCTTGGGCATCACTCAGCTTCACTTGCTCCAACACAATCACCAGAGATCATGCCAGAATATGTGAACTAGCTTGAGACAAAGATGATTTCAATACATTTCTGAATGTCCAAGACCTAGAAAAAAGGAATCTCCATAAATTTTAACTTTACTTTTCCTTGGGATGACATTAATTAAACTGTTTTAAGCCCACTCAAGGCAAAAAGATGTTCACACAAATTATTCCAGCTATAGCAGCTCCCTGGATGATTATTTCACTCGGACAGTGAGGCTGACCAAACACTGAAGGCGCGGTCCAGGCTGACCCAAATTATCAGTACTGCCAGCTGCCACAAACCTTTCCCAGCTCCTTTTCTTCCAGAGACACTGACAGCATCCCCAGGATTTTGTCAGATGCAGACCTCGGCTGATCATCCTGGACACCCTTATCCTATCATATGAACTTTGTGCCAGGTTCTTTTTATACAGTTTGTAGGGGACTGCAGAAATTTGAGGCTACAAATAGGATTTATGTAAAGGCTCAGCAGGGAAGCAAACATCAACACAGCTTATGGCCAGTAGAACAGCAACCTTTGCTATGGAGCAACCATCAAGCCCAAGAAGAGTTAGACATGGCTAAGCTGCTGTTTATTTACTTTACAGATTTGGGGGCAGAGACATTTCCAGGCTGAGGCACAGTCCTGTTATCAGCCTGGAGGGAATTTATGTCCATGAGTTAAGCCATAACGAGATGTGCTTATGTAACAGAACAGTTTATAGGGCACCAAAGGGTTCCAGGTGCTGCTTTAATGCCTCATAAACTTCAAGGCTATGGGGCACTTTGAATTTACAGTCCCCCTGTTCTCTACCTTGAAGGTTTCCTGTGATTTTAGCATAGCACTACTGCATTCTATTAAAATTAATAAATAAATAAAAGATAATGTTGACTTGTGACTTCATTGCTTTGTCAAAATCAGAACCAAAGTGTCATGTTTCTGTTTACTATCTTTGTCATACAGATGAAGATTATTTTGTTAAATAATACTGAGAGCTGAAAACAGAAGCAATCCAGCACCTGATGCAGGGATGACAGCACAGCCACGTGATGTCCCTTCAACTCCCTGTGATGTTTTGTCATTTAATTTATTCACACAGGAAGAAAGCACAAAGCATAGCTGGTGCATCACCTTGGGCTGATGAAACCCACAGCATCTTTCAGGGAAACTGCTGCTGGCAGATCAGTGCTTGCTCTCAGAGCATCCGACCAGAACACTTCACAAAGTCCTCTTGTCGTTAATGGAGGATTGAATTTGGAAATAATGTGCTTTCAAATGAATTCACGGCTTATGAAATGTACCCTAGTAAAAATTACTTAAAGGATTAGGGCACTTGTAGCTTCATAACTGGCCAAGAACTTCAGTTTTAATATCGATGGAGTCAACCTTTAGGGTATTTGGTCTCTGCAACTATTCAGTCTGACCTCTCTCCACCCAGTTTTCTCTCTACATCCCACAACTCTCATGCTATGTAGAGATATGTTACCAAAACAACATAGACCTACAGCTCTTGACCATCAGCTGGTGAGGGGTGAGCAAAGAGCATCTGCTCTGCCTCATGCATCTCCCCTGCACTTGACAGCCCAAGGGCCAGATTCAGTGGCACCCGAGTGGCAGCAGCAAGCCAAGATCAAGCTCTGTGTTTACAAACCTACATCAGTCATTTGGGGAAAGATCTCCAAGGGCTAAATGTCATGATGAAAAATCATTTGTTATTCATCCAAAACCAAAACAAATCAGTCTCACTCAAGCCAGGACACCTCACTCTTGAACTCCCTCCAGGCAAGATCAGCAGCAAATGACATAGTGTCATACTTTATAAATGTCACATAACAGGGCCAAAACTGCTTCTGCCGTCACTGATTATAAGGGATGAGGGGCTGTTGTACTCATCTGCTTTGGCCTCCCATGTTACCCAAGCCAGGGAGCTCGCAAGGAGTCACTCTAGGTTGAAATTGTCAGGAATTCTCCCTTTGCTACTCTGAAAAGCACATTTTTTCCAAGTTGCTTTCCTTTAGAAAAGTTTTGTTTATTCAGATCAATTAATCTTACCTTCTTGCATCCCTCTGAAGGGTTTCAAAAAGCAGCTTCTAAAACTGATTTTTGAAAAGCTAATGGGAGAGAAAAAATAAGGATTTTTTTTTTTATTTTTTTTTTATTTTTTTTTTTAAATCATGTCCTGGCTAGTGAGACCAAAAATGAGCTACTGGTGTACCTGTGGCTTTAGGATATGCCTCTGCATTTGGAGATTAAAGGGTTTTAACTGGAGTTGTTCATCTGAATAAGGAAACCTGCAGTCTGAGTAAGCAGGAACAGACGAGGAACAAGCCAGGGTGAACCTCCTTTAACGCACCATGTGAAGGGACACTTCACTTCCAACCACTTGAGATGAGCCCAGGAAAAAAACACCAGGATTCCTCTTCCAGTCTCAGAGGTTTATCCAACCAGAACTGCAGTAGCCATCCTTGGTTTTGTTTGGTAGGGTTTTTTTGGTTTGTTGGATTTACACACACCATACCACCACCCCCCCCCCCCCCCCTCCCGTCTGCCCCAACATATGAGTTC
>JANHGN010012889.1:0-23800 GCA_024605025.1 Megaceryle maxima | reverse complement strand
AATAATAATTCTGAAAATTCCTCTATTAACAATTGGGAAGATGTTCACAGCAAATTTTAACTCATTTACTATAAATATGAGGTGGCTACTGTAAGCTAATTGTCTGCCACTATTCTGACTGAGAATATTTTATTCCATCCTGGAATGGTTGTCTAAGGAAAATGGAAAGAATGGCTCTTGAGAAGCTGATCCTACCCTTCTTAAACTGTAGATAAAACATGGATTAGTTTAGCCTACAGGCTTTGTAAAAGATTATGTGTAGATGGAACAGAGTTTGTTCTAAAGAACTCTGTTTACAGCTAACCACAACTGAGAATTAGTAAGCTATTTTCCCCATTATATGGGGCTTTGAACTAATATCTTACTTAACTTCAGTGATTCCCTCTAATAAGGTCATTTCCCCATGCAGAATGCTTTCTAGAGTAGTATGAAGATTGACATTATTGCAAGGAACCTTTGTGACAAACTCAGTCTGAGTCAGAAGCATGTCTCATGTCAAGAAGCCACTGGGTTAGGGGTATGATTTATGAGTTCTTCTGATTTATTACTAATTTAGGTGGATTTTACCACCAGCATCAGCAAGGCCAGAACTTTTGCTACTTACAACTCATCAAGGAACTGTGAGCTTAAGCTCCTGTTATAGTTTTTGAGTGCTCAATCAACAAAACCTTAACCAAAGTATAGGCTGTGATATGTCTTCCAACATTCCTTGGCATACAGTGGATACATTTCAACTGCAGCTTATGAGATGCATATCACAGTTTTTCCTGTCACTCGTTAGCTCTGGATGAGCCCTAGACTGTCCCACTCTTCTATTTAGGTCATAAATCCCAGCATGTACCTTTGCTAAATACTGTCTCTAAGGACTGGATCATCCTTTAGCATATGTAAGACTTTATACAGACTAGATCAGACCAGACTAGACTACACTAGACTAGAATAGGACTATTCCAGTTGGAAGGGATCTACAATGATCCTCTAGTCCAGCTGCCTGACCAATTCAGGGCTGACCAAAAGCTAAAGCGTGATGTTAAGGGCATTGTCCAAATGCCTTTTAAACACTGACAGGCATGGGGCATCAGCCACCTTTTTAGGAAGCCTGTTCCAATGTTTCATCACGTTCTCTGTAAAAAAACCATTTCCTAATGTCCAGTCTAAACCTCCCCTGGTGCAGCACTGAAAAACCTCCTGTGGTGCAACTTTGAATATGATAAAGCATAAGGATGCAGAGAGAAAGAGAGGGATATCCTGAAAAGAAAGTAATCATGTTATAACCAGCCCACACAGCCAGATAAACTTCCATCTTGTCTTTTACTAAGCGATGTCTGCAAATTCATCCAAGCAATTCCTTCTGACTTTAATACAAGTTGAACTACAAGATCCATCTAGTGTTACCTGGCCTGCTAGTGAGGCTGTTTTCAACAGAAATTCACTCTACTTCATAAGTATTTCATGATTACTTAAGGGGAATTTTAATGGTTAACAGTGTAAATATTTAATATGGCAAGTGTATTTCTAAAGGATTAACTAGAGGAACTCAGGCACATCTTTCTTTCTAGGAAAGATGTTTGGATTTAGACATTCATTCTCTTCCACAGCTGGAAGAAATTACAGTCAGCGAATTCAAGCAAATTCACATAGTACAATGCACATGCCTGTATACATGAGTTTTGTAGGCCAAGAATTAAGCCTTACAGATCACTTTAGGTCAACTGCTCAAGACCTTCTCTTGAACTCATTTTGATTTCAGGAATCTTTGGGAAGCAGGTCTGATCAGCCACACCCCCAGTTCTCTACTGATTGCTGGGTTTATTGTGCAGTAATGAACTAGTAGTTCAGATTTTGCAGATATTACCTTCAGCAGATAACTTTTTCCTGTGGCTTTTCAAGACAATGGGCCAAGTGTATTCCATCAGCAGACCGTCTGATTCACTGGCCTGTATTTAAAAGGGCATCTCAGGGAACATAAGCTGTAATTTTAATTTTCCCTCCTGCTCCTCCAACATGGATATTAAAGCAATATAAAGTTCCCTAGATTCTTTCATAGTCCTTCCAAAATGGAGTTACTTTGGGCTTGGTTCTTGTCTGATATATTTTTCAGCTGTTATAGTTTTCCCTTCACTCAGACTCAGAATTTAGCCCAAAAATTACCTGATTCTGAGATTTTCACATTCTTCTGGACTGGTTTAGTATGGCATCAGCAACAAGTGAGTACCCTTCTTGTGCCAGCTCCTAGCTGATGCCTAAAGACACATAGCTGATGGTCTGTTTTTTCCTCCTAACATGCTCCTTTCTTTATTGGGGAGGGGGAAGAATAGTAAGCTGCATTACAACCACTTCAGATTCCCTGGTTAACTCAGCATATAGACAAAAACATAATCTCCATGAGGTTTTTTTGCTGCTGTTCAGCTTTGAGGCAGTTCTGTACCCATAACCTTTGAATTCAGTGGAGCAATAGAAGATAAACATGGCAAATGCTAACCACTCAGTCCCTCACATTGTCAGGTAAAAGTATTCCTTGCTGTCTACTCTTTTTTTTTTCTTTTTGGTCCCATAGAGCTCTGGATGTTTTGTCACTTCTAATTGTTCCAGTGAAGCCTTTCTTTCTTCTTCTTTTTTTTTTTTTCTTTTTCTTTTCTTCTCTCTCTCTGTCTTTTCTACTTTTTTTTTTTTAATGAGAAAAGTGCTAATAGCCAGACAGAGAGAGACAAGAAATGCTGGAAGAAACATTAAAAACCAAACCAAAACAAATCTTGTAAATGGCTTGGTTTCTGGGTGGGATTTTTTGTTTGTTTACATAAAATAAATTAAGTTCCAGGCTTCATGACACAATAGAATATGGATAGAGAAGAGAGAATAAAGCCATTTCTGATTTTTTAAAAAATGTACTTTTATGCTTTAAAGAAGAGAAATGTCATTTATGGGAGCTGAGAATGCAACACAGATTTTGAATATAGGACTTCAAAAAGATTATCATTGGCTCTCTTTTAAAGCAGAGATTTTCATTTTTCTTAGCTTTGCAGACCACCAACATGTTTCCCATGGAAATGTAGATTTTGTATTCTGCTGACCATAGGAGTGGTTATTTTGTTAGCCACCCCTCACAGACCTTTTGCAGTAACGCAGTGTTCTGGGGTAACACTAATAGCACAACCTGAAATCACAGTGCAAAAGTATTACATTCTTCTGTCCTGTTCTATGGACACATGGAAAGCAAAATATATATGATCACATCACTGGGAGGCTGTGTAGTTAGTTCAAGATAAATGTAATGGTGAAAAAAACAGAGGGGAAAAATAGGTGAAAGCATGGATGGAAACTCTGATGTCAAATGGTTAAGGGCCAAATTCCAGCACCCTTATCTCTGAAAAGGACCTGTTTGCTCTTTCTCCATTCTAATGAAGTCCAGGCAGAAAGATAAAATTGATAGCAAGTTTTGCCAGTGCTATTTTGTATATGTGGTGCATGAACTGACAAAGGGAAATGGAGTTAAATAGTATAGTTAAACAGACCTCTGTCCCACCTACTTCCACAACAGTGCAAGTACCAAGGGCTTCAGTGCAGGGAATAAGAAAGTCTTCAGGAGGGGGATAAACAGTAACCTCACATCAGGGAAGAGCGAGGTGCTTTCAGACAAGGGTAGAGGTGGGGTGTGTCCCTCTTCTAACACCTTCTTTTACATATGCTATAGAGGAAATGAGAGAGATAATCCAAGAATTAATAGACTAGCCAGGACTGAAAATGCAGTTTCTGTCCCCTGCTTGCATATGTCACCTCAGACACATCATTGATATATGGAACACAGTAGATAAATGTGTGTGAATATGCTAAAGATGTAAACTGGGATAGGCAGTACTCCCATACCTCATGTCATTTCCATGTGAGCATGTGTAGGATGGATGGCTAGGTGACCTGCTGTTGCAGTAAATGGACTCACAGCAGTACAGGGGCATGTTGATAAGGATAAGCCAGGATGTTCCTACTATTCTTAGGTGAACTACTGCAAAAAACCACAAAGGTTCTTGGAAACTGCTTACCTAAAGTAAGTGTGCCATGTAGTTAATCTTAGACATACCTAAATTCAGTCTCACTTTGCTTTGCAGAGAAAACAGCTTTCCAACTGAGACCAGCTGCTGGACTCCTGTCCGCTCGTGACTTCCTTGGCAGCCTGGCATTTCGTGTCTTCCAGACCACACAGTATATAAGGCATTTCTCTTCTCCTATGCATTCCCCAGAACCGTAAGTTGGATGCCCTGGCACAATCCTGTCCTGAATGTGTTGGGGATGGTCGTCTTGGGAACAGCCCTGGAGCTCTATCCAGTAGTCCACAGAATGAAACAATTGAAGAAACTGGTAGCTGGAGAGTTAGAAGGGGAAGTCATGCATGAGAGGGTGTGGGTCTCTGTCTCTCTTGCAAAGTTGTCTGGGGAAAGAAAAGACTGGAGGATATCTGGTTTAATCTTTTAATCCTGCCTTCAGTTACCATCTGCTGGGGTTTGATCTCCTGCTGTGAAACTCTCCCAGTAAGTGCTGGCCAGACAACAGCAATTACATTTCATGAGAAATTACAAGTTCACACAGACACTTTTGTTGTATGCTGGGACAAAATAGGGACCTTTCAAAGATGTTGTGACATAGGAGACTTGTTCCCGTGCCATTCCAAGTGAAACAATAGCCAAGGTAGCAGGGGGCAGCTGCCTCCCCATGGCAGAAGGGCTCCCTGCAGAGCCAGGCCAGGTATGGAGTCAGCTACTGTGGAGCAGGCCTCACACTAGCTCTCTTTGGGGGTCTATTGGCTAAGGTCCTTCATGGGAAGTTCATGTAGGGTAGGAAAAGAGACCTTTATTAAATATGACAGTCACTTGTTTTCCAGAGACTGCTGCCATGAGTTGTTGGGTCATGTTCCCATGCTAGCTGACAAGGAGTTTGCCCAGTTCTCACAGGTAAGAAGCTTGTTCTCCTGGCTGTTTCATCAGCTTCTCTGAATACCAGGTCAGATGTGCCTCAAAGGCATGCAGTTAACCATGCCTGAAATGCTATTTTAAGACTCAGTTGTGCCTGAGTCACAACCTGCAGGGGCAGTGGGCTAGCAGTGCCCTGGGAGACATTTACTCCAAGGAAGTGGGCATGGCTCCCCTGTGGACATCATATTAAAGAAAGGGCAGGCAGTTCTTGTGGGACTTCTCTGTGGGAGGGCTGTGTCAATCTGCAGAAAGATGCCAGTGGAGCCTCTGCGGTGCTGTGTATTTGAGTTGTACTGACTACACTCTTTCCCTGGCTTCCTGTCCTACACCACATGAACCTAACCAGTAACAGCCATCAAGCCCTCAGGCTAGTTCTGTCTCTAGATGTACATTTTTATCTCACATGATACTTTAATTGTGTCCATCACCATGTCATTCATTAGAGTTGTTTTTCCTTTTACAACTCACCAGATTCTCACAGCATTGCTCACAGTGGTGAGGAGGCTCCAAAAAGCAAACAGAGTTTCTTTGTACAATAAGGGGCTATTTAGTATGAGCGGTAATGTCAGACCCAAGTGAACTCAATGACCTTATATAATTAAAGACTTAAAAACTATGAATGTGCCTCAAAATGATAGCAGAGGGAAGAAGATAACTCATATTTTAGGCTTATCACTGAGTGGTCAGTGTGGAAACTGGCAGTAAGAACAGAGGGGTTACATGATGTAGGTCCCTGTCAGAATATCTTTAAAAAGATCATAAATATCAGTTATTATCAGATTCAGATGCAAAGTACTTAGAATATCCTAATGCTCTATAATTTATTTTGGAAGAAACCTCTTGAGTTCAGTTCAATACCAGAACTGAAGACACATTAGAAATAAGAGATTATAGCAATTTCAAAATTTTCAGCTTTCCTCTTTTCCCATTTAAAACACAGACTATACAACATGGGATCACATAAAATGAATTTTCACATTTCACTCTTTTTTTTTTTTTTTCCTACAAAGTGTTTTCACAGTTGAAATTCACCTCATAAAAATTCTTTTTCTTCTCATTCAACATGAGATGGTGAATGGTGAAAATGCCCTAATTTTATTTATTTGCTGCATGATATGGCTCCTGGGATAACTAAGAAGAGACATCTACAGATTCCTATTGTGAGAGTAACAATTAACAGGAAGCTCAGAGGAGAGTAAACAGGGTCCTGCCTTCATGAACCTGATCCAGTCAAAAGGGCTGCCAGAAATAGAGTGAGAGACAGAAAACTAATTGCAAAGATAAAGCCCACCTTACTGTCCTTCCTTCTCATGCCTCTCTACAAATCTCTACCAGGCATAGCCCAGAATAAAGCTAAGAGACGGTTAACTTTACACAGAGAACACTGAGAATGAAACACTCATCTAATGTGGCTCTCAGTGGTATGTAGCTGGGGGCCAGGGAGAGGTAGGCATCCTGGAAGCCATGGAAGGTCATTTTGGGTGACAAAAACAATGAATAGTTCATGCTATTCATGCTAGAAATGCTGTGGTCCTCCCCCTTCCCCTCTTTCTCTCCCTTGGGCTGAATAATCACACTAGTGTAACACTGCCTGCTTGCTTACTTGCTTTAGGATATTGGATCGGCTTCTCTTGGATCATCTGAAGCAGAGATTGAGAAACTGGCCACAGTAAGTACAGATGGCAGTTTAATATTGGAGGCAAACCCCTAACAATTCACTGCATATCCCTTACTGTACAGGAAAGGCTCCTCTCCAGTGTCTCAGATTAACTACAAAAACAGGAGCATCAGCAGTATTCTCTTCTTCTTATCTACAGGTTAGGGAGGTGCTGGAGCAGGGGCTGGAGTTCCTCTGGGGGAGCCCAGAAGCATGTGATTCCACCTGATGAAATGCTAAGTCTTTTTGCTTCTATAAGTCCCTGGACTTTTCTAAGCAGGTGGATCTGTGCACAAGAGATGGGAAATTGCTAGTGTTCATGTTGTCCACAAAGTGCCACTAGTACCAAGTCTTGTACGCTGTTAAAACAGTGAGAAGTATGGTCCTAAGCATCCTTTATTGCCAGAAAAGCCCAGACAGATGTAACTTTATTTTCTACTGGAGCAAGATAAAGATGTAATTGGCATCATTTAAAGGGTACATTGGCTGCTGAGGGATAAGTTATTCTTCAATTCTTCTGAATGTTATTACACAAAGGAGGAGAAAAACTGTTCTTTCAAGTACCTTTCCTAGGGTCTTGAACCCTCTGTAGTAGTCTGACTCTCCTGGGGACTAGGAACTGAAATCTGACAGCTTCCACTGACTATGAGGAAGCTTAGGGCTAAGAGGTTTCAGGGCAATCTGTAACATCTTCCAAAGAAAGAAGTGGGTAGAACATTATGACTGTGTTTATCCATGTAACTATCATTAGCAATTTTTTGTTTTTTTCCATGGGAGTGAGAATGGGAAGAATGGCAAGTTTTGAAAAAATATAATTTGTGTGTGTCATATATGTTGAGAGAAAAAATAATTTCCTTAAAATATAGGACTATAAAATTTGAAGATACAAAACCGTGAAGGAATAAGGATAAAAGAAAACTAAAGGAAACATGGGAAACTTAAAAAGGAACTGCCTGTTGAGACTCTTTTTCACAAGTTGTTCTTATTACTAGCTTTATTGGTTCACTGTGGAGTTTGGTCTCTGCAAGCAAAATGGATCAATCAAAGCCTATGGGGCAGGGCTGCTTTCATCTTATGGGGAGCTTACGGTATGTGTCAAACACATGGTATTGAAAGATTTCTAAAGTCCAGTTTTCTGAACTCTCTAGTAAAAACTAATTATTCTTTCATTATATAAAAAATATGACTTAAAATACTGATTTTTCTTTTGCAAAGAAATTAATTCTCCCTTCCCAGAAGCTACTGAGTAGGGGAAAAATCTACTGCAGGACTGTACCTGCCTTCCACCTAAAAAGATTAAATGCAATGAAAGCAACAATCCTATAAAGTAATAGATTTTCTTTTCACTGTTCCTCACCAGCAGTAATACTGTTAACATTAAACTCATGTACCTTTCTGAATTACTCACTAGAGGGCAATATTATGCCTATTATGAATTCCATGACTTTGTCAATGCCATTGACATTCATGGACATAGAAATCAGAAAGGCACTGGCTGACTGGACCAAATAAAGTGCAGAGAATCTGTAAATGGCATGAACACATACAAAAAGAAAATGCTTTAGTATTTTACATTCCTAAATACATTTCAAAACTAATCCCAGCTTGAGTTGTATGTAAATGAAAATCTACACACACAGGTTTGATACTGCCCAGGCTGGACAGATTACCTGTGGAATGAGGAACTCTATACCTTGACAGAAAGCTTATAGGTTTCCCCTCCTTTGGATAAACAGCTAATAGGGAAGATACTAATTTCTGAAGCAGATGATCAGTGCAAAAGACCTAAACAGGTATCAGTAGATCTCAATTGCTTCAGGTTGTGGAGATACTGATTTTTTGGGAACTATTAAGAGCCAAAGGAAAATAAAAACCACACTTCTCAAGCATTTTTATAAGACAGATTTTTTGGTTTTTTTTTTCCATGGGAAATACATTTTAAGTTTAACACATAGACACCTTGGCCTAACAGCCAGCTACGCAATATATTCACATGGAATCATGGCTGGATTAGCACTGCTTGGACTACCAAAACTGGGGATAGTTGGATCATTATGACAATAAAGATATTTCAAAACTCTTTTAATGGTATACAGGTCAACCCACTTCCCAGTCAATTGACAGAAGGAAGAAACAATGTGTTAATGTATCTCAAGACATTTATAATAAGAATCCCAACAGAGGGGAATTTGAGAGTTAACATATAGAAAGAGGAACCCTCCCAGACATTAATCTTCATTTTACCTCCTGCCAAGTTTAGCACTCTTTTTCTCCCAACATTTGCAAGTGGGAGACTTTTGTGAGCAACCTCTGTGATATATAATTTGCAGAGCTTTCTCTCTTGATAAGCTGAGAGATCTGCATGTTCATTAGCCCTCTAGAGAAATAAATGTGACTTCCTTTCTACATAGCAACCTGATCTTGTGTCTGACTGCTCTTGAACATGAGCAGAAGTGTGCTAGCATTATTGCAGCATTCGTCTGTAGAACAGTGAAACATATTGTTTTGGAACAGCAGATCGATGAGCTCCCATATATATTAAGCTCCAGTGAAATGCCTTTGTTTTACATGCCTATCTGTTCTAGGATAAGCTGAGGCTACTCTTTTTCTGAGAACACTTCAGTACTTCTCATATTCACAGTCAACAAACAGGAAACCTAGGCTTGCTTTGATTTACCTGGTAAAACCCAAAAGGTCCAATATGGAAGCACAGTTCAAAGCAACATTTATTCTACCCTGCCTGCCTGAATATTTTATAGTTTTAAATCAAATGTTAAACAAGGTACTAAAGGGCAGAGGTAATCTTGTCTCCAATACTTATGCAGCTTTCATAGTAATATGCACCGCAGAGTCTATCTGCATGATGTTATGTTATGTATATAATTTTTTTTCTGTTTAATTTTGACATAGATGAGGGTAAAAGTTGCATCTGAAATTCTCACTTTTGGTGGCTGGAGTTGAGTGTACCAAACTTATGCTCTCTCCTCCCTTTCTACCCTGTTCTTCATCAGACACCAAGAAACTATTCTGCTTTTGATTAAAGTAGTAGGTAAGAAAAGCTTGTTCACCAAACTGTGCTATTTAACATGAAAGTATAACTACATCTCAAATTCCCTACCTCTAAGACTGATGATGGAAATGGTAACTATCCTTGAGTTGATAAATGGCAGAGTCTTGTCATTACTTTTATCATCAGTAGCTGTTGAGTCAATAGCTGCTGGATAAACTTTTGATACAGCTGGGTCCACCTAGGTTTTCCTCCATCATATTGCTCAAATTACATGCAGATGTGATAGCATTTATATCCAATAGGTAATGAAGAAGGAATACCTCCCTTCCAAAAGTGTGCCCATCTTGCATGTAACACCTAAGACAGTCTGAAGATGAGCAAATAGTTCACCATCAGTGCTGCTATGCACTCTGTGCAATCTTTGTGTGAGCTTTGCAACTTCATTACTGTGTAGCTTTTGGGACAGCAGCTTAGTGAGTTCTGTGCACTTCACCTTGAGCATCTGAAACTTCTATGCAAAAGACTTATATCGATGGCTTTAAGTGTTAAAGTTTCCTTTTATGGCTGAGTGATTCATCTCACAGATTTTTATTTGGAATGAAACTGAAATACAGAAAAGTTTCCGTTTAATCATTCTAGTCTGCATAAGCATCTGATTCTAACTTCAGTATAGACAGTGGCAGTAAAGTGCTGAGGTCCTATGCTTAAGCACCTGCTAGCAAATTGAAAATGTATACCAACTGTTTCTTTTACAGCTGAAGAGAGGAAATATGTGTAGTGCGGTGTCTATTTCATAGAAGGGTGTTTTTTTTAGAAATACAGCATCAGCTAGACAGTCTTGTCTGAGAAGATGAAGACTGGAAGACAGTGAGGCTCATGATAACCTTCAGTTTCTTGCAGAGCTCATTTTGCAATCTTAGACTGGCTCTTGAGAAAGTTCTAGATAAGTTTTGCTACGGTCTGGGAGAAAAACATTGTCCATCCTGATAATTATCTGCCAGTCTTCTCAGTATAGGCCCAGACATGGAGCTTGTGCATGGAGGCCTCAAACTTGATTCCATATAATTTAGCTGATGGGCATACTTGGCACAGGCAGACTCACTGCCTGTGACAGAGGAGACATGCTGCAGCAACCTGTACAAAGGAGGCATTTCCTCATCACTGTAGACTTCCAAACCAGGAATAGCCAGATGATTTGGTCACTAAGGAGGCAATAAAGACATAAGATGCTAAGGCTAGGTGGTTCGCTACAAGAAGACAACAACTCACCAGCTGGAGAGGGTGAGTGGCAGTACATCTATCTAATGTCATGTGAGAACTTAGCATCAGCAAGGAGCCTGGAAACAATCCTAAATTGCAGCCTGGACTGGCTAGTTGTAAGTGTGTGACTGTAACCCAGGGAACCACATTCTGACTATAAAATCTTTCTCTTCTCCACTGCATCCACTGTGACCAGTTTGAACTCATCTTCGGGTAGTTACTTTCTGCAGACGATCTGAACCTGCCCAAACTCAGGACATAACCTGGGAGAAAGGCAGAGACTGGGGGCTAGAGCTAGACGCTCTCTGCATGAAACTTGCACTTGAATCCATGTTACCTAACAAATCATTTAGTGATAGCAGCTAGGTATCATAAGGGACAGGATAACTATACTCAAGTCTAAACTCAACAGTTGTGATGGGTCTGACTGCTGGCCAACCTTGCCTCCTCTGAACTGTAAGAATT
Organism: Megaceryle maxima; assembly: GCA_024605025.1. NCBI lineage: Eukaryota > Metazoa > Chordata > Aves > Coraciiformes > Cerylidae > Megaceryle > Megaceryle maxima. Next base: position 12,444 of record JANHGN010012889.1, on the reverse strand, counting down.
CCTCCCCAACAGCTCTCAGTATTGCACTGTTTATTTTACTATATTGTCAGCTGTTCTACATTATCCAAAATGCTTCTCCTGTTAACACTCAGCTGGACTCTGTCCTACATACTGTAAAATCTTATGGCTCATACTACACTTCTGGCAGCACTCAGTGCTACATATGCTTTTCTTGCAGCACAACAAGTACTTAACTTGTAGAGGCCTTTAAGGCCATCCGGTTTCAAGCTGAATTTCCACTGAAATCAATGGGATTTCAGTTCTACTTCAACAGTGACAGCATAGCAGAACCTCTGTCAGGATCTGAGTTTCTGAAATCTTTTCCCATTAGATCTCAGAGCTTCTAAGATTGTAAAAGCAGCCTGATGTTTGTCTATACAATCCATCTTAGATTGTATGAGTGCTCTCCAAGGTTTATTCTTCAATTACACACTGCAAATGAAGAACAGGAAAACCATCATCTTTTATCATTTTATATTCTTGGGTTTTGGGGGGTGGTAGTGGTGTTGCTGGGGATTTTTTTTTGTTTTGGTTTGGTTTTTAAAAAGCCTTGTATTAATTTCTGCACCAGTTCTGCAGCTAATTTGCCTACTAGTTAAGGCAAGCCTCTAGTGATGGAGAATTCAGGCTCAGTTCAGTGAAATACCTAAAAATGTGTTTAAGGGTACTGTCTGAATCTTTCCAGTTAGCAGACTGAGCTGGAAGTACCACTCACTCTTACCAGTTATTTACAAATACCATGGGAGTTGGTGTTTGGATTATAAAATAGTGAGAGGAGTCTTCTGAAGACTGGAGAAGAAGAGAGAAAGATAAACAGGCATATCTCAAAGAAGAGAGGTATTAAAAGACTGTCCCTAAATGGCTGGAGCCCACTGTCCAGGTTGAAGGTTGAAAGGAAGGTCTTGATGTTACCTTTTTCCTTTTTGTTTCTACCCAGGACACTTCACCAAAGTGTCCATGGCACTCACCAACCTGGACAATTGGAGGCCACATCAGCTTTTAGGCACATCTGCAGTGCAGTTCAAGTGTCACTGGAGCTGAGCTGGCTTGAAACTATCTCACCTGGGTTTTAGAGGCAGACAAACTGTGCAGGAACTCACTTTAAGCTTGAACTGTGCACTGTGCAGGTACTAAACAACCAACACCAATACTTATGCAATCACACTATCACCAGCTCTGATGCTGGCTCATTTAAAGGTATCTCCAGTATTTGTAAACGAATGATAGATGTGTCTATGGTTTGCAGTGTGGACAAAAGTGCCTTCCATAATCATCCTTTCTGCCTGAGAAGACTACGTAGAAGAACTTGAGAAGAACATACAGAAGAACTGCTCTGGGCTCAAAATACAAACATGTACATACTGCATAGTACATTTTTATATCTTGGGCTTCTTCAAGGAAGCTTTTAGGCTGCTTAACTGGCATAGAAGATGTGCAGAAAATACCAGGTGCATCCTGGTATGTCATACCATGACATTTCCTGCACAGCAGGAAAAAATGATGTTTGTGACATGGGCTGGGGACTTCAAAACAGTCCTGCAAAGGACTGTGAATCTTCTGTAATTATAATTGAAAAAAACCATCATGATATTATTTTTTCTTCTAGGTATTCAGATTTTGGGTTGTGGTATAGAACTTTTCCTCCCTGTGTGAGAATGTAGCTATGGTATACAACTGTACATCACTGTAATACAAGAAATATATCTTTTTTTTCTGTCTTTTTTTTCCTTCATTTTTTCTTATTTTAAAAAATTAATTGTTATTTGGTTTATTAACTGCTCATTTTGAAGAGCAGCTTTCACCTGTGAAGTAACAGGACTTGCTATTACCTCCAACTATTCCACAAAGAGCATTTCACAGCCCAATAGGCAGTAATTTTTGCTATGTTCATTCACCTGCTCTAACCTGTGTTGTTCCTGTTACAAAGTACGCTTTATCAAACAAGCCACAGTACAAGCCTTTTGATCCAGAAGTGACTGCAGTTCACCCCTATCAGGATCAAGCCTTCCAGCCGGTCTATTTCATAGCAGAAAATTTGGAAAATGCCAAGGCCAAGCTTCAGTAAGTAAAGTGTTTGTGGCTATTTTACTGAGGGTAGCACACCAGCTTGAATCCTAATCTCAAATACCTCTACCACTGCTGCAATAACCATGCCAGGCTATCTCCTGCACGCTTCATGTGTACAGTGTCTTTTTTTGCAGCAAAGTTAAGCATGAGTTTGCTTATCTCAGAAAAGCTGCATAGAAAATCATAACTTTATATCATTATGCCCTGTGCCATGCTTCATCTTAGCAATGACTTGTCAATTTTTTGAAGTAAATTCTGTAACTGAATAGTGAGAGTAGAGAGCAATCCCACAGTTGGGGGGCCTGTATGCTAGTCCATACAAATAGGAGGTCATGAAGAACTGATTTACCCAAGGTCACACGGAAATTTTATATCAGACAGGAATTAACATGGATCAGCAGGGGGCTTAAAAACAAGATTGCCTTTCTCCTCTGATTATATCTGCACAAGAATGCAGAATCAGCATTTACAGCAATCTAATTTCTACAAAGTAGCTGACTGCAATCTAAATAACATTATTTCAAATTAGCTTGAGGTGTTTCTAAATGCATTTCTTCGACTGTGTTATGTTATGCAGGAAGAATTCTTTTTTTTTTTTTCTTTCTTTTTTCTTTTTTTTTTTTTCTAAGTAGGGTTTAAATTCAACAGTTAAAACAACAAGACCATTTCTGGCTGGAGGCAGGAGGCTGGTTGTGGAGCTACTGGGAAGCAAGTAGGAGCTGAAATGAGGAATTTATTAGAGGAAGAGAACCTAAGCCAGACTTCTTCTCACTCCCCCCACCTTTTCCCCAGAAGCACTGTCTGCTGGGGTTATAGCAATGGTAAATTAGACCCCTCATCTTGAATCTGAAGGTTCCCTTTAAATTATTAATGTGTGTAAAAACATCACTGAGAATTTGCTGGCAGAAGAAAGAGGACTTTCAAGAGCATTTGACTCAGGCAAACCTGAAAAGAACTTACCAGGACAAGGAACACACCATTCTCAGACTTAAGTTTTTCATATAACTTTTCAGTATAGTTGTGCAGCCAAAGCTGCTCAAAATAACTGAAGGCACAAGAATCTATCAGATAGGAAAACATAAGGCAATATCAGTACAGGAGATTCCTACCAGCCTGTACTTAACAGAAACAGTGTCAAAAATGGCAAGAAATAATATATTTTCTTTTAATAGAGACAGCAGAATAGTCCAGGATGCCTAGTATCAACAGCTTTTTAGAATTTTATGCAGAAAGAGCTACTCTGGGTTATTTCTTGGAACGGGAGGCAGCAGACATGCTGTGTTCCTGCATTCCTCAGCTTGTGGTTGTAATAACTCTGAATTATGTTAACGCAGAGCTGTAAGAGCACGGACAGGTCTGAGACAGCCATGCTGAAAAACAGGCACTGCAGATCTTTTGGGCTACAAGTAGCTCAGCCATGGGGAGGATGTACTGTGTCACAGCAGCCTCCGTTCCCTGCTAAGTTTATGCCTACATACTGAGAAATTAGATTCTGCAGGTTCTAGAAAAATGGCTTCTGAACTAGCAGCTCTGTCTTCTCCTTACAGAAACTATGTGATGAAGATCAAGAAGCCTTTTTCTCTGCACTACGATCCCTTCACCAGCAGCATAGAGGTTATGAACACACCTCATAGTCAAGAGGGCACTCTGTCAAATGAAAGAGGAACTGAAAAACCTCTCCTTGACCCTTGAGAACCTCTCTTAAAATTAGAGCAATACATCTCACCTGGCACTGAGATACATGTAGACAGTTCCAGCACTTGAAGAGTTAGTGATGAAGTTGTAGTTGCACGCAAAGGTTGTTAACCCACAACTCCATCAAGCTAATCTTTTCACTGTAATTTACACTGCTGACTTAGCCACACTAATGAGTTCTTATTCTGTACATCTCAATGACAAACAAGAGCAAATTATGAACATTTTTGGTAGGTGATATGAGCTACAGTTGTTTGCAATGTATTTATCTGTTATTATTGGACACTTACAGATTTTATTACTCACCTGCCACCTTTTCAAATTATTTGTCACAAAGTAGCACAGTAACTCTCCAGACACACAGTCTTTTACTTACTGCTTAGTTGACGTGACCACAATATTTTAAGCTGTCTAGCTGCCTACAGTTAGCAGTCCTTGCAGCTAGCTCATTTCTTCTAGCAATTACTATCAGCTATTGTGCTTACAAACGATGAATGGTTTCCTTACAATGTGTAAATGTGAGAGTTTGTAAGAGGAACCCTTAACTTCTGCTCACTGTTTATTTTTAGACACTCAACTCATTCAGTAGCCTTCAAATATGGCAAAATAATTTCCTGTAGTATTTGAGATTGCAGAACATGTGTCCCTTGGCTAAAAAAAGCAGAAAATAATAGGCCCATGATAGTCTGTCTCTGTCATGTACAAGGATGCTTAATCTAAAAGGGAAATCTCTATTCTGAGAAGAAAATTTGAGTTTAAGGAATGATTTTTAAAGAAGCCTTTAAGAAATAGAGTTCCATTGGTTTTTCCATGGAATTTGGATACTCCTGGAGACCTATAAAATCTTTGGGTTTTATTGATATTATCATGATTGCAGTAATAACCAAAAGACCAATCTACAGAACATCTAGGCTAAAACCTAAGATCAACCAGTAACAGCTGTATAGCCTTGATATGGAAACAGATATGTGTTCCAGCTCATCTTGCCTCCCACTCCAGTCCCTCTCTGAGTTGTGTATGAAATTTGTCTATTCCTCCTTCATCTACTATCCACAACTAGAGACTAGTTCAGGAAAAGAAGATGAGGTGCATGCCTAGAAGGATTCCCTCTCCTCTGAGCAGCAGTGCAAACAGACAGAGCTGATGCAGATTACAGGTATGGCTTAAGCAGGGGCACTGTGGATCTTATGGCTCAAACTGAGTGACAGTGAATCACAAATGTCAAGGCAGATTTATCTTATGCAGCTTAGAAGCTCTACTTATTTTTTCAAAAGTGTATCTAGCCCATGGCAGACATCAAGCTTGTCCACTGCTGTCCACTAACTGCCAGTGGTCATGGTCTGAACACTGAGGTAAATGAGGTGATTTGGCTCTTGATGGAAAAGGAATCATCATCTCTGCCTTAACAGGTCACTGTGGGATAGGAGCATCTACACAGAAAGCCACAACAGAGCAATTCACATGCTGTTACTTCATACAGAGCTTATCTCACTGCAATTTGTCCATGTGCCAAGGTCTAAAGAAACTGTCTTATTGAAAGTTAATGGGTTTGTGTCTCTCAAATCTTCATGTCTATAAGCACTTCAAAAAATTTTCCCATGGGCAGCAGTAGAGCATTCAAGATCTGGGGAGCTGCTGCAACTGCTACATTTTATTAAAATGTGGTGATGCCTGAAACATTTGGAAGTATCTTGACAAAAATGGCTATGAGACCCCTTCCTTTCAACAGCAGGAACATGCCAGGTTCTTTCTGTTTTTTTCATTTAAGTCCAGGATTCTTCTATTTTACTCCAGGAAAACACACATCATAAAACCTGTTTTGCTAGAGATTTAGGCAGGGACAGAGCTGAAGCGAGCTCCTTTGCATCTATTATGTTTCTGCTGCAATGGAGGATGATCTCTCAGCATTCTTTTATGGATTTAATTCTACTTATCCTGCTCATACACACGCACACAAATATCATTTCTCTTCAGAGCAATTTGTTTTGTTACATATTGTAATAATTTATTGGTCTACTTCCTGCCAATTGGTGCATAGGCAAAAATGCTTGATAGCTCACAACAGATTGTTTTCAGAAGTATTATTTTCATCAATCAGTTGTTTTACAGTGAAAATTGAACCATGTGCTGCAGTTTTGTGTATTTTCTTTTTCTTTCTTTCTAAGTGGAAGATAATGCCAGAGCGGAAGAACTATCAAAATATTTTCTATAGATGGACTCTGTAAGCCATAGGATCTTTTTCATGTATTCCCTCTGAAACAGTTGAATGTGGAGTTTAGACTTGAGTTTGGCTATTGCACAGAACAGACCTATATTTGGAAGAAATGAGAGACCTGATGGATTTGTTTTGCCCAAGGCCTCACACTTTCCTTGGAGGGACTCCAGGCCCGCCCACACACCCTTGTCTTTTCCAGTTCCTGTAGCAAGGAGAAGAAAAAGAAACCATTTGGAGCCAGATTCTTCCACCCTTACACACGCTGAGTAGTACCCAATCTCTCGAGCAATCCCAGTGACAGTGCTCAGCCTATTTAAGGTGCTGTGCACAGACAATAAAAGCAGGATTATCGAAGCTTCTATGGGTGTATTGCTATTTTATTGTCTTAATGACAGCCAGCCAGCATGCATGGCTAGGGTGAGCTCTAGTGAAGCTAGCAAAGCTTCAGAAGTAATGAATTTGACTACATAAACTTTTAAGAAGCATAGATATTTTTCCAAAGGAGGCAAATCTTTCCCTCCTTACTCAGGCAAAACCTACCCCGGGATAACCATGTTTGACACTCCCCTCTAAGGAGGTCCAAATTCTTGTCTTCTGATTCAGTGTAGTGACAAAGCAAAAGTCTTCAGGGTTACAGCTTTATGAGGTACACTGGTCATGCTGCTCTTCTAATAGTCATTCTTTTATTCCCTCATAAAAGCCAAGAAGTACCTCATACTCCTGTCAGTCTCAGACAGGCAGGGGTGATGGGGAAGGCAGTGTTGGGGCCTTGCAATGAAAATAATGGCACAGAGGAAAAAGCACCAACCAGTAAAAATATGTCTTTTTGTGAGTTTGCATTTCAGCAGTTTCATATTAATCTTGCACAAGAAGCCTCCAAAGCCAAGTAAAACACATCTTGTGATTTGAAATTGAACTGATGAACTCCCCATGGGTCCTTTGCTTATCCCGATAAACTTATTTTTCCTAGATGGAGTGCATTTAGAACAAAATAGTGTATGTTATTAAATCTGTGTTGTGTTGTTCTGTTATACATGGGAGAGTTAGTAAATTCAGTTTGTGGGTTTGGGGCTGTTTTGTTTTTTTGGCTAACCACGTCTGTCCTCTACCAATTTTGGTCTGCCTTCAAGCCTCCAGCTGCTTCACTGCTTCCCTGCATATTTATTAGGGATGCCAAGGGTACCACTGTGTAAGGAGAATACACAGTTATGCAATTTGGGGAATTTGGCAGGACAGGAAGAGAAAATTTAGGCAGGCCTCCCACCCACTCCCATGACAAATTGTATTGTATTACAAGACAGAGCTGTCATCCTCCAAAAGACCTTCTCAATCTCTTCCCTCTGGTTCCCTTAACATTTTGACCTCTATACTACCTGTTGAATGTAAAATTTACTTAAACAATTAAAGAAATACCAGAGGAAAAAAAAACAAACAAAACCAAAACACAACAAACCAAAAATTAAACAAACCAGAACAAAACATTCCAAGAGAGGAAACTTCATTATACTCAATCTGAGTTGTCTCTGCTGATCCAGGAAGGAAGGAACAAATGAAAAAAACCCAGACTTCTATGGACATGGTAGTGTATTCTTGAAGAAATATGAAACATGAAATTGTTCCATGTACAACTACACACATGAAGATTGCCTTATGCCTATCACTGAGATGCCATAACCTACCCAGTAAATCATGACAATCAAGCAATCACAGACAGAAGTGCTACATGAATGCTCGAGGCAAGAAATGAAGCTACAGGAAAAACCCTCCAGTAGATTTGTCTTATGCATGTTCTGCAAAACCAGAAGGTTCTTTGGAGCCTGCTTCTGTAGATATCCTACAGCATGGATAAATTCCAGCTGGCAAGGATACAGAGGGGTATACACATACGTTCCTAGTAATCTCACCCACCACTAATCAGGAATTTATATGTAGGCTTTGAGATTTAGTTAGAGGACATTACTTAGCAGCATTCTTCAGCTGGCACATGATCAAAGGCTGGCAGAAAGGGTTATTGGCTAATTTGTATTAAATATACATTAACTTTGGGTAACGCTGGTGGCTGAGTACCAAAGTAAAAGCAAATCTCTGTCACTCTCTCTCAACACAAGAATTCCTTAGGGGAAAGAAAGTCAGACTAGAAAAGGAGTCTGGCTGACAACTGGCAGAGCAAAGGGACAAGAAATGGAAAGGACTGGCATATAGGCCTAAAACATGTTTGGTTTGCATATACTGATTCATTATATTACAGAAACATTTTTGTATCAAAGGGAGCTATTTAGCACAAAGGAGTAAAGTTCATACCTGTAAGAGTGTAGAGGAGCTGAGGTCACTTATAACGTTTTAACTGTCCCTGAGGATTGTTAACCTTATCTAAGGCATTTACTTTCAGTATGGTGTACAAAGTTTAGGAAGTAGAGAAGGGGTCTTTGGAGAAAAGTTTTTTACATAGTGTGTGGAAAAGCTGAAGCTGCTGAGACCTTGCTGCCCTGCAAGACACAAGAGTCTTAAATTTTGAGTGAAGGCTACCTTAGGAGGGGAAAGCAAGAAGCTGGTCAAGCACCGCCCCTCCAGCAGACGACTGTAAAATTGTTATTGTCATAGCTGTATGTAGGTGCTGTCTTTTACCTTGCTTAACTATTTTGTCAAGAGTTTTCTTTTCCCCTTTATTTAAAATATTATTTATTGATCCCTTTGACTTGTGTTTACAAATGAGAAAAATATCAGCTAACTGAACATTAGACAGTTTAATACTATTTTCCCAGGCTTTTGGGTGGAACTTGAGCAACAAATGGACCCTCTTAAATTTGAAACCGACCCTTGGTGAAGGCAATTAAGAGCCAGCAAAACGAGTAAAAGAGTTGACAACTACCATCAAAAACTACTACAGAAAACCCAACCAATAGTACAAGGTTAGTACAAGGTACATCTTTCACAAAATTACCCATGATATTTTAAAATATAAAACATAACACATTACACCTGTCAAGTACAGTAACTAGAAAAATCCTTCAGTTTGGAAATTCAGTGTCTGAACTAACTGTTTTATAAGAAGTTTGGATGGTATTTACAATTATGCAGCCTGTTTCAGCTGCCACTGAAGTTGTGGCATTTGAATATGGTGTGCAATAAAGCTGGTGACTTTAGCGAAGTCAGTTTGACTGACCCATTTACATATTCTCAATCCACAGCAAAACTTCTGTTGAGCAGGCTAATAGCTAAAATATGGAAGTAAAAATAAAGGATCCATTTACAGTCATGTGACTGTGCAGCATTTAGTATTTTCCTCCTACTGACAGAAAAAATCCCCAACTATCTGTATTATAGAAATATTCCTTGAAGTGGTAGGATGGGCACACTTTAAATGCTCTGACATAAACAGACAATTAAAATGAACTCATAGAAGGAAAATATCTATTAATGTGTTCATCAACAAATGCTGTCTTTCAAGAACATCTCACAAGATGACACAGATGATCATCATTAAGTTTTGTACAAGAGCGTTAGAAACATTCTCAATAGAACTGGTAAATAAAAGAAAAAAAGGCCTGTTTTTAAGTATTTCCTGAATGAATCCCAAAACTGATGGGTTAGAAATGGAATGTGTGTTGGATGATGATATAAATTTTGTACAGTGTTTAAATCTTGTAGTTCAGACATATCAATTTGATTCCGACTCTTGCATTAGTTCATATTGGTTTAAATCTGAGTAAACAAAATTGTTTCACTTGATTCTTGTGTCTCTAGTGTCCTACAAAGGCAGATTTTGTAACCAAATCTCAATTTTAGACCCCTTTATGAAACATTGTGTTAGCTACAGGGAGCTTGAGGAGGATGGAGTTTCATAAATGAAACTTGCCAGTTACTGTTGCTTGCTGTAACCGTCTTCCAAAGACCCATCTTTATCCCTGGGCAGAAAACAAGTCAATGGTTACCAGTATGGGGCTTCTATTACAATTGTATCATCAAATAGTGCTATCAAATGCATACACAGTTTGGTAATATTTCCATCCAAACACTAATATAGCTAAAATGTAGTAAAATGTCTTTATGATAATATTGCCTGTTTGGGTTGTGGGCAAACTATTCAAGTACATTTTCTCACTACTTTGTAATACATCAATAATTTCTGCATTACTATCTCACTTGGTTAAATGAAGTTAAAGATAAATAAATAAATAAAAAAACCCCCAAACAAATTTGAGTGGAGAAAATTTACTTTCCTATTGCCTTGACATCTCTATTTTTCCAGGAAGCAGTGTGAAAACATGAAGCAAAGAAGCAAGAATGTCATTATGCAGAAACCTAGAGAACACATCACTCTTTACTACTTAAATGGCAAAGGCATGCTGTAAAAAGACTTTCCTGATTAATTTCTGCAATTTTTTCTTTACATTTGACCAGTTTACTAGAGCCTTTAGGTACTGAATAACATCTGAAGAATCTAAAGTTATTACAGGATTGTTTGGCTCAGTAAGATTCCCACTGCTGGCTTAGTTCTGTATCCTAAGCTGATATAGAATCATAGAATGTTTTAGGCTGGAAGGGACCTCTAGACATCATCTGGTCCAACCTCCCTACACAAGTAGATACATCTCTACCTAGGGCAGGTTGCTCAGAGCCTGACCTTGAATGACTCCAGGGATGGGGCCTCCACCAACTCTCTGGGCAGCCCATTCCAGTGGTCTATCACCCTCATATTAAATAACTTTTTTTTTCTAATATCCAGTCTAAATATATCCTTTCCTAACTTAAAACCATTGCTCCTTGTCCTGTCGTTACAAACCCTTTTGAATAGACTTTCCCCCATCTTCATATAGGCTCCCTTTACATACTGGAAGGTCACTATAAGGTCCCTCCCAGAGCCTTCTCTTTTCCAGGCTAAATAGCCCCAACTCCCTCAGCCCGTCTTCATATGAGAGATGCTTCATTCCCCTGATCATTTTGGTGGCCCTCCTCTGGACGTGCTGCAGTATGTCTACATCCTTCTTTTGCTGGGGGCTTCAGAACTGGACACAGTACTCCAGGTGAGGTCTCACCAGGGCAGAGTAGAGGGGCAGAATCACTTCTCTTGATCTGCTGGCCACAGTTCTTTTGATGCAGCTCAGGATGTGATTGGCCTTCTGGGCTACAATTGCACATTGGTGGCTCATATTCAGTTTCTCCTCCACCAGCACCCCCAAGTCCCTTTCCACAGAACTGCTTTCCAGTATATCCTCTCCCAGCCTATACTGATAATGCTGGTTACCCCAGCCCAGGTGCAGGAGGTGCACTTGGCCTTGTTGAACCTTATAAGGTTCATCTGGGCCCACCTCTCCAGCCTATCCAGGTCCCTCTGGATGGCATCCCATCCCTCTGGCTTATCAACTGCACCCCCCAGCTTGGTATCATCCTCAGACTTGCTGAGGGTGCACTCAATGCCATTGTCAATATCATTAATGAAGATATTAAACAATACTGGTCCTAGCACAGACCCCCGAGGGACACCATTGACCATCACTCTCTGGATGCAACCATCTAGCCAGTTCTTTATCCACTGAACAGTCCACCCATTGAACCCATAATTCTCCAACTCAGAGATAAAGGTGTTGTGGGGGACCATGTCAAAGGCTTTGCAGAAGTCCAGATAGATCACATCCATAGGTCTGCCCTTGTCGACTGATACAGTCACTTCATTGTAGAAGGCCACTAGGCTGGTCAAGCAGGACTTGCCCCTAGTAAATCCATGCTGACTACCTACAATTACCTCCCTGTCATCCTTGTGCCTTAGAATATCCTCCAGGAGGATCTGTTCCATGATCTTCCCAGGCACAGAGGTGAGGCTGACAGGGCGGTAGTTCCCAGGGTCTTCTTTTTTACCCTTTTTAAAGATGGGCACAATGTTACCCTTTTTCTAGTTGCAAGGGACTTCACCTGACTGCCATGACTTCTCAAATTTTATGGAGAGTGGCTCAGCAACTGCATCAGCCAATTCCTTTGGTACTCTGGGATGCACCTCATCAGGTTCCATGGACTTACTTATGTTCAGGTTCCTCAGGTGATCATGAACCTTGTCCTTGTTTACAGTAGGAGGGACTTTGTCTTCCTGGTCCTTGTCCTGTGGGCCGCCAACTTCAGGGCTGTGAGGAGAGAGGTTGCCAGTGAATACGGAGGCAAAAAAGTTATTGATACCTCAGCCTTCTCCTCGTCCATTGTTACTAATTTGCCATTATTAATTACCGGGCGGGTTGTACACCTTCTTTGACCTTCCTTTTCTGATTTAGATACTTACAGAATTCCTTTTTGTTTTTCTTTGTATCCATCACCAAGTTCATCTCTAGAAGCACCTTGGCCTTCCTGACTTTGTCCCTACGTAACTGGGCAGTGTCCCTGTATTCCCCTCGGGATACCTGTCCCTGTTTCAACTGTTTGTGTAATTTCATCTTGTTCTTTAGTTCCACCAGCAGTTCATGACTCAGCCATGCTGGTCT